>OVBE01002569.1:0-30032 GCA_900406425.1 Iberis pinnata
AATTAAACTTAGGAATTTGCTAAACTTAGGATTAGCAGAAATCCGTGTTTATCAACAGTCTTCACAAAACTTAAGTTCTGTGACTACATCCTTGCCAAAACATCCCTTTTTAAAGAGATTTTCCAGATTCTTTTGACATATATGTCCCATTCTACTATGCCATACTTGTGTTTGATCCTCTTTAGTCTTTGATGACTTAGATGCTTGTTTCTCTATTGTAGAACAAATACATGTAGACTGTGCTACACCTTGTAACATGTAGAGAGAATCACTACCTATTCTTTTACCCTCCATGAAAACCACATCTCCTTTCATAACTTTAAGAATACTATTCCCCCCCCCCCCCCCNCCTAGTGAGATAAGGTTTCTTGAAATCTCTGGCATATACCTCACATCATGCATGACAAATGTAGAACCATCCAGATTTTGAAACCTTACTTAACCTATCCCCTTAACGTCATATAGAGTACTATTAGCCATTTTAACCCTTCCTGATTCTAACTCTTTGAACTCAATGAACACATCTCTTCTAGATGTCATATGAAAAGAACATGTAGTATCTAATACCCATTCATGGAAGTCATTTTTTGATTGTGTAAGATTTACCTAAGATGCCACAAGTCCAACTAGATCTTGTGCATCATCTTTAGCATGTGCAGCTTCACCCATGTCACCTTGGCTCTTACTCTTGTTCTTTTCAAGCCACTTGTAACACTGTTTCTTGAAGTGTCCCTCCTTACCACAAATCCAGCATATCTTCTTGCCATCCTTGGATCTTGTCTTGTTGTTTTCTTTACCTTTCCCATATTGAATACCCTTGTTCTCTGACTTGGCTTTGGTGTAGAATGCTTCTGAAGAGTTCTTGGATCCACTAATGTCCTTGAGTTCCTTTTCTTTAGATCTTGAAGAACCTACTACATCCTCCATCTTGATTTCTTCTCTATTGTATTTAAGTGTTTCCTTTAGTTGATCATACTTGTGTAGCAAAGAATTAATGAGAACTATGGCCTGTACTTCTTCTTGAACCTCAATGCTCACATTACTCAGATCCCCAATCAACCTAAGGAAATCATCAATGTTTTCATCTATGCTTCGATTATCCTACATCTTGAAAGAGTACAATTTTAATTGAAGTTGAAATCGATTTGGCAGGGACTTCATAGTGTAGAGACGATCTAATGTTGCCCACGTTTCAGCTGTCGTAGTACATTTCTCGATCTTCCTCAACACGTGATCCCCAACATTCAGTAGTATGAGATTATTAGCCTTCTCGTATCTTTCAGCTCGTGCTTCTTTCTTCTTCTTGATTTCAGGATCCTTCTCTTCATCTTCTTTCTTCGAAACTTCAACAGTTCTTTCTGCTAGAACATCCTTTAATCCCAAGACACTCAAATGAGCATACATTATCCTTCTCCATAAACCAAAATCTCTTGTGCCATCGAACCTGTCCACCTCCAACATTGAGCTAGACATTGTGACGGCTATTAACTGAACAACCGTGAGTAAGATCTACCGATCTTGATCCTTTCTTGTTAGCGCCTGGGCTCTGATACCAATTTGTGAGAATCAAATCCAATTCTCCCTTAGATTCACAATCTCACCTACACTCTTCTTGTTAGTTGTAACTTTGAGTAGATGATGTAATTGACCTAGAAACTAAGTACGCCAAGATTTAACGAGTTCGGGATATGTTTCCTACGTCTCGCCGGAGGTAATGCTCCGGAATCCACTATCACCGGCTCAAAACCTGAGCTCAATCTCAGCTCAATCTTCCCCTCTCTCTCTCTCTCAGTTTACAACAACCAAAAACTTCAGAAGATTAATTAAACAGACTCGAGCTTAATGGCTTTATAAACAACCACTTCACAAGTGCTCTTGTCACGTGACTTACTAACAAACTCACAAGGCATAATAACAACCTAGCTAACCTCCTAACCTTCTAATAGAGAGAGAGACTAATTACATTGAGCTAAAACACCTTTAAACTAAGGTAGATGAGTACATTATGTTTGGATTTGGTCTTTTGTATTTTTAATTTTGAAATCCTTACAAATCCATTAAAATACAAAGTGGAATTTGAAATCCAATATCAAATCATTAAACGAATAACACTGGATTTCAATTAAAAGTTACAAATCATTAAACCAATAACACTTGATTTCATTTAGGATTTACAAATCATTAAACCAATAACACATGATTTTGCATGGATTTTAAATTCCATTAAAACTCCATAACCAATATTGTGAAACCCTATTTTTAGTTTCATACTCTTAAAAGAAAGAAAAACAATAATTTATGTAAAAAGATTGAATTTTGATAGACCTGAATGTTCCAGTTCACCCGAGTCATGGATTTATGCCGGGTTTTTTTTGTTATTATTGGATTTTATAATAAATTATTTAAGCATAAAACCCGAATCGAATTTGTTGTCAGGTCGTCGGTTTTCACGGTCGGACCGCGGATCCGAGTCGGGTATAAAAACATTACGTATATCAGATAGTATACATACTAACTTTTTTTTACTATATATAAAATTGTTTTTACACTTTAAACGATAAAACTTTGTATCAGTATATATGTTTTTTGTTATCATAGCCTAGTGTCTAGATAGTTCTCTCCCAACTGAGAGCGGCAAGGTTCAAACTCTGATTGATGCAATTAGATGCAGAAGTGACTACCATTGGATCACTTGCTCATTTGCGATATATATATATATATATATGTTTTTTCTGTTGTTGCTAAATGTATCTATATATGTTTGTATTTATATTTATTAGTTAATAGGGTAATCATTGAAAAGGAAAAAATGATATGATGAAAAATACTTTTTCCATTTTCAAAATAGTGTCGATTTAGTGTTAATTTTTTCAGTTATAAAAAAATGTAGAATTTAAATGAGATTGACTTTATGATCAACAGAATTATTGTAATATTTTTTCAATTGATTGATTAAGAATATTTGATACAATTTTCATGGGAAATTAAAATTTTTTAATCCGTGTTTAAGGCAGAGCCGTTCCAGCATAAAAATACTACGTAAACAATTAAATAGAAGAAAAAACGCAGACCAAGTTATAGTTTAAAACATAATTCTTCTTCCTTTCTTTTCTACGAATTCGTTCACTCAAATCTCTCATTAACATAGTCGAATGAAGATACAATTTTATCAACTTTAGTTTTGAAAAAATTCTTTCTCCTAGCACTTTAATATGCTTTTAACTTCTTTTAGTAAAGTTTATCGTAGAACTTTAAGTTAAAAAAAAATCATTACCAACAATATATGTATGCTTTCCTAAGGTCAGAGAACCCTCTATATTAGTGCAAGAAGCCATCATACTATCACCACTCGCCGTTTGCAATTTTCTTAAATCAAATAAAAAATCGAATATTTGTTTAAACTTCTGGAATTGTTCAAATCTTGTCCCGAGTGAGGTCTTGATCCATGATTTGGATGATCTAGTTTATTCTAAAGATCTCCCAATGTGATCACCACATATCACATAACAATATTTCTCTTATAGTATATTGAATATTGAAATATATATTTATTAAAGTATAATTATGTATAACAAATAATTTTTTTTCCAATTTGATGTCCTAATATATAACTATTAAGTAACAAAAAAAATTATCTTGATGCCTTAAGCTTTAGCTTCTTCTACACAAGGATAGGCACAGGCCTGGTTAGGTAAAGTGATACTCTTTAAAAACAAACAGAGTAGCAATGATATGACATATATCACTAAAACAAAGTTGTTTTTGATTCTTTATGATTTTGTGTAGAAACCTTTTTATAGTTCCTAAATCATTTTTACTATTTCAGTATTGCCAATATCACCACCCATAAGTTAGATTAGTATGTTAAATTCAATTATTGGTTTGAACTTCTGAGTTCAATTGACGGTGGAAGTGATGCTTTTAGACTTAATGCGATATTAACAACGATTAATCATAAATCTAAATAAATTAGAGCATTGGTCCAAATTTTTCTTAAATATCTAAAAATAAAAAATATTGCGAAGATAAACTTAGAGAATGATCAACGTTTTGATCAATGGACTTAGATTCAAATTAATTTGTTATTGCCCAGAAAATTATTCAAGTGGGATTTACGCAAAAGGCCTAATAAATTTGTTTCAACCCTTCTCTAGCTCTGACGTGGCCCATAAATCTTTGATGAGCCAAGACAACAAGAGTTTCTATATGAAATTTAAAAAGTCTTCTCAAATTAAATATTATTCAATTAGTGATTTGGAAAAAGAAATCATCAAATTCATTGTTAAGTTAAATTTATAAGTTGTTGATTATTTTTTTTATTATTATTTTTTGATGATCCTGGTATCCGGAGTTTTGAAGGACTTCGACTAGACCCAAAACGTCCACAGTCGCCAAAGGTATTCAGGAGAACCGCCGAAATTCACCCCATGTTAATTGACGGTGGTTAGGATTCGAACCAAAATAGCAAATTCACAACTGCGAGCCCTTTACCACTAGAGCTAGAAGCCTCAATTTAAGCTGTTGATTATTAGTGACTATAAGAGCAACATTAATGGTAGAACCAAAAAAGATTCTTAAATATTATTTTATTAATTAATCATGTTTTAGAGAAAAATTAAAAAAATTAACTTGTTTTAGGGGATTATTGGTAGAACGTAGTGGTAGATCTTTAAAATAAAATAATATTATTTTTGTAATTATAATTTTTAAAATAAAATACAATTTTTAAAATTTGACATATAATAAAATCATATTAACAAAATAAGAACAAATTACATAAATTTTTAAATAAACTTTACATAAAATGCATATTTGAAATATAATTACAAATGGAAAATAGTGATTAATGTATTATTTGAAATAAATTTTATGAAATATTTGAACATAAAACCAAAAATCGAAATAGAACCGAAAGTTTTGGATATTTTTTTGTATTTCGTGTCTGAAATACCTGAAACCGACATAGAACCGAATATTAGAAAAGTAGCGATTGGGTATTCGAATTTAGGATCTGAATAACCGGAACCGAACCGAATACCTGAAAGCCGAGTCCTACAAAAAATCACGAATAAAAAAAAGTGGAACCGAACCGACCCGGAACTGACAAGAACCAAACCGAATATTAAAAAAGTATCAATTGGGTATTCGAATTTAGGATCCGAAGAAACGGAACTGAACCGAATACCCAAAAACCAAGCCTTACAAAAAAATTATAAAAAAAACAACTAAAAAAACACTAGACAAACAAAAAAAAACACTCGACCAAAAGAAAAAGGAAAAAAAAAACTCCTGCCAGTCAGACCAAAAAAAATAAATAAAAAAATACTCCTGCCAATCAAAAACTGCCACGTGGCAGTTCTGATACTTTCTAAAAGTATCTGAAAGAAGATGCGTATCTCTCCCTTTCTCCTCTTTTGTACATTTTTTTTATTATTATTTTTTTAAAGAAAAGCTTAACATACATCGTTAATGCTGCTCTAAGGTGGTTTAATATATGATTAAGTAGAATTTTTAGTTAACAATATAAATATTCAAACAACATGTTTTAAGTGAAATTGTATAATTTTGTTTAAATCACGGATAACTTTTTTAATTCAACTAAATTTTTCTAAAAATTTTCTAAAATTAAATTTAATTCAAATCATTCCAATTACTTGTTTGAACAGACCTTATTCTTCTAGTCTCACTTATAAAATATCTACAAAACTAATAGAGCGTATCTTACACTAAGTCGCAGACTTGCGACGGCGTTGCCTTCACTCAGCCACCGCCACGGCTCCTTACCATGTTGTTGATGTTCTCTTCTGCTTTCTTTCTCACGCAAGTTTCTCTTGTCAAACCTGCTTCGATGGATTCCTTTTTTTTGTCACAACTTCTCAATCTCCAACATGAATTTCTGCTCTTGTCATCGGTGATGAATCATGAGACCTCGCCGTCGATGTAAACGACAATCCTCATCCTTCAGCAGCAGTTAAAGAAAACTTCTCACCTTCTTTGGGAGCATAGGAAAAACCACTATATTTCCCTTTTGCCTTCTTCAAAAGCTTCAGGTCAAATTCGAGACTTCAATGCCCTCCAAGGTAAGCCAATCTCGGCAAATTGGCCTTCTCTTGCTTCTGGAATAAAAGGTAACAGTAAAAAAAAAATCTGTCTTGAATCAAAAATCAAAGCTGCCACCTCCATCCTTAAAGGAAGATGGCACTTTTCGATTTCTATGGGCAGAAAAAATAAATACAAAATCTCGCAATCTTTATCGTGCAACCTCACCTTCTTACCTTGAAGATGGTACACCAAAGATAATGATTCCGAATCATGTTCTTCTCCACGATCCGAATAATCAAAAAGAATATGTGGTAGGGCACTTTTATAGGTGTTCAACTCCATCAGGTGTACTTGTTCATGCAATTGCAAATAAACTTTGGGGTAGACAATGCAAGATATTCACTAAGTAGCTAAGTGATCATTCTTTCCTTTTTCACATACTAGATGAGAGCACCCGATCTTGGGTCTTACAACGAGGTTTATGACATATATATGATTATTTGCTCTTTGTTGCTCCTTGGACTCCAACTTCAACTTTTGCAGAAGTTTCTTTACATTGAAAAACATTCCAAATAGACTCTACTCAAAAATTGGGATTAGCCATATAACCTTAGGTTTGGGTGAACCTATGCTCACTTATAAACCTAGACTTGATCCTACCGGGCGAAGAAAAGATAATGATGAGTGTTGAATTAGATAAGATTTTCCCGGAAAGAATAGTTTTATCGGATTTAAAAGGATATCTATTTGTGGTTGATGTGGAATATGCGTGGATTGTGACAAAATGCTCTCGTTGTGTTCAACTCGGTCATAAAGAAAAAGATG
Organism: Iberis pinnata; assembly: GCA_900406425.1. NCBI lineage: Eukaryota > Viridiplantae > Streptophyta > Magnoliopsida > Brassicales > Brassicaceae > Iberis > Iberis pinnata. The sequence continues at coordinate 6,868 of OVBE01002569.1, forward strand.
CTTACAACTACCTAAAGTTGGTGGTTCTTCTCCGAACACAATCAACACACATTCACCAACTATTCCAGTGGTGAATGTAGACAATTTTCTTCAACCTTCAGTTTTTTGATACTTTGAGCGAAGGCGTTTCTACGATTAACACTTCAACGGCTTCCTTTGCCCCTCCCATTACAAATCAAAGTTCAGTAACTACAAGGGTTTGTGATGACATTTCTCATATCTCTCAACCAGATTCGGTTGAATCTACTACACTGATGCAAACAACTATTTCGAAAGATGTTGATGCCACTACCACTGATTTTGTGTGCAGTCCCATCACTCCTCATGTTGGTGTTTTCTAAGCATCTCCATTAGTCTATCTAGAAAAAACTATAGTAGAGACCTCTACTCCTGCTATAATCTCCGTAATAGCTGAAAACGCTATTCTTTCTCATGTCAACACTATCGAGTCTGAAGATTCCATCCAAAATGTAGTTACATATTTTCCAGCTCCTGAAATGATAGGAGTTGCCTCTGATACCACATCATTCATCTCAACACCTGCAGATACTCAAAAAGTAATCCTTTTTGAGCTCAGTTGATGATATATGATGGTGGAAGTGGCATCCAAAGGTCACCCAGAGTTAGAAAAATCAAACCAACTCTAAAAATACAAGAAATAGAATGGACAACAGTGACTCGTGGAACTCGTGGTCGTCATGGTCTCGGAGGCACAACTCATTAGTTCTTTCGTTTTCATCTTAAGTTTAGGTATCTTTTAAGCTTTTCTCTCAACTAAGTATAAGTCTAATGGTTTTGCTTCTATCTTTTCAACATCTTTTGCAAACTTTATGATCTTTGATCATATTTGTACTTTTATTTCATGCATTTTAATAGTATAAGAAAAACTACTTTCCAAGTGAACATAAATACAACTTTTGGTTTAGATAATTTTCAAAATTTAACAAATTTTAAAATATCTATTTTAAAATATTTTTATGACTAAAATTTTATTAATATAAAATAAAAGATACAATAGCAATGTCATATAGATAACTACATAACACAAATTATTACATAAGCAGTTATGCACGCCATATGATGAAGACAATAGATTGGAGAAGTAAATTTTACATTGTATCCTCGTAGAAAACGCCTTACTCGTCAACATATTTTTGTATATGTTATCTTCTTTTTTCTTATATTATCCAACTCCAATACAAATTATATATCTATCTATTACTTCTCAAATTTTTTTTCTAATCGCATCGATTCAATCTATTACTTATAATACTAGTTATGAAAGTTTGACAATCTGATATCAATTAACGTATATCAGAGTTTTTGTAAACAATTAGACTTTGAAATGATCCAGATATGATTCCATAATTTTTTTTACTATGCTTTTGATTTTTACCATGAAATTTGTTACTCCAGTGTCTCCTCTTTCATAGACATGCTTCCCATAAATACAAATTGAATAGTTGGAATCCTTTAAAGATTATCCACCATATTCCGTTGAAATCATGGGTTAAAAAAATATGAAAAGAAACATTAAGCGAAATTTTGAGATAAAATTATCACAATGCGCTATTCAACTTCACCAGAAAAATGAAATGAATTCAACCGTAATAAACTTTTGAAAAGAAGTGTGTTCTACAACAGGTTTTAAAGATATATATAAGCTTCCCTGATTTAGGGGATTAACACTCTCTACTACTCTCAGAAGGTTCACTTTAGAGTGTTTAGAGCAAATGTTTAGGTTTTATCCCCGATTATCCTACTGTTCACGTGTCACATCACCTTTTTGGTTCAAACCACACATCTTCATCGATTATCTTGATCTCAATTGTTTAGCTCTATTCCTATTTTCTTTTCTCATATGAAGCTTCTGATTCTTCGCTGCACACTCAGTCCCCATTGAATCTTAATCATCTTCGTTTGCAAAGTATCATGGATGATCAATTAGACAACGCTATGTTTAATTTCTCTTTAGAAGCCTCTGAAGAAGTTTTTTATTTTCCTGACTTACTAGAGTTTCGATCTTCAGGTAATAATGTTCTCAGCTTAATAGGTCGCACCTCACAACAAATGTCAGATCTTATCATGGATATACCCAAGAAATTGCAACTCTATGATAGAGTAAGGGGTATTGCTTTGTCTCAAGACATATTTAAGCTTTTTTTCAAGTGTGAGCATGATCTTCTAATGGTCTTAGATTAAGGGGCGCATACATTGAAGCAGTGGTCTATAGCCATTGAAAGATGGTAAGCTCACCCCTTTCCTCTGTCTTTACAACAGACTGAAGCTTGGGTTGAAATCAGAAATATGCCTATGAACTGTTATAGCGAAAGATCTATCATGTCTCTTGGAGGCTTTCCTGGAGAAGTCTTGCAAGTAGAGTTTGATCCTACCAAACCTCAGAATCAAGACTTTGTAAGGGTAAAAGTTAGGTCAAATATTTCTAATCCTCTTTGTAGATACAAAGTAATCCAGACTCTAGATGGTGAAAATTTCAAAATTCTGTATGATTTTGAAAGAGTCCAATAACGGTACTATGACTGCTAACAACTGACTCATGATATCACTCGATTTCGATGCTTTATAGTGGGTTTGGCATCATTCGAGTGTTTTTCACGTGTTGTTGGTTTGTTTTCAGGATTTTAGGTGTTTGAGACATTTTGGAGCAAAAAGGATGATTTTCAGAAGATTTCAGGTGCAAATGGGCAAAATGAAGATGAATGGATCAAACCCAAGTGAAAAAGATCGATCTGGGAATCGTGTAAAGAGAGATCGATTGATCTATGCATGGATCGATCGATCCAAAGCTCCAGGAGATCTACGGAAAATTAGATCGATCGATCTCATCATGGACCGATCGATCAATCTCATCCTAGATCGATCGATCTCATCCTGGATCGATCGATCTCGGAACGAAAAGAACGACGGATCGATCGATCCCTTCACCCGATCCAGCTTGGAAATTATAAAAAATACGTATTCTTCCTCAAGACTTATGAAGAGTTTTCCTTATTAGATTAAGTTTTTCTTAATTTTTTAATTATAAATAGTCTTAGGCTTAATTTTAGAAAAAGATACATATTACAATTATTTTAATTACTTGAGAGCTTTTCAGAGAGAAGAGATTTTTAACCCTGTATTTGGAGAAGATTAGTGAAACTCTTTCTTTTACTTTTAAATACAATTTGATTCTTTTATGTGTTTTCTTTTAATGATGATGATTGTTGATTGCTTAGTCATGTCAGAGTAGTCACCTTGTTAGGCTTTAGGGTTTATCCTAGGGAAATCAAGATTTGATGGGTAGGGTTTGACATTATGAATTTTAATTGTTAGGTTCTTAGATTAGATCTGTTACTATTACTTGAATTAGCCTGATTACCTAGTTCATGATATTATGTTAATAAATACAAAAGCGATTTGATTTAGAAACCTGACCTAGTCTAGATGAGTAAGTGTCTCTACTTGCAGAAGTATTGTCTTTGATGCTTATGAACTTATCAACTCTGAAATCATTGCATGATTGAATTGTTTAAATACGACGGGAGTTTGTATTTGGTAATTCGATTATATGGGTCTAATACTTTAGGAGGAGATTAGTATTTCTTTGTCTTTTGAGTTAAGTGATATCTCTGCATTTTTATGGTTTTTATAAGACATTTAGCATCAATTTTTAGGTTTTTAGGTGTTCATATATCACATTTTTAGTTGTTATTAAAAAGTTTGTGATTTTTAGGGATTTTTGCATTAGCATTTGCATATGCATGCATTTTGGAGATTTTTCAAGATTTTCAGGATGATTTGTGAAAATTCAGAAGAGAGGCGGAAAATGTGGAATGGAACCAGTACAAAGCCTAGATCGATCTCCCCATGGAGTCGAACCCAAGTCCGGATCGATCCACACAACACTTTCGATCGATCCATGCAACATACTGGATCGATCCACCTCGGCCAAATCTCCAAGCCCGGATCGATCCACTTCAACATTCGGCTCGATCCACTTTAACCTCCGGCTTGATCGCAGATCGAACCCGCCTAAGCCGCATTGATCTTTGGCTTGATCTGTCGATTAAGCCATCTCGGCAACGCCTCGACCACAACACGTCTCTCGGCTCGATCCGGAGGTCAAGCCAAACCTTGTCTCGGCACGATTTTTACATGGCTCGACCTCATGCACTTCTCAGCTTGAGCCAAACATGATCCGACCCGACCAACTCGAATCCAAAATGGACCTGACCCAAGACCCAATCCAATGATTGTATTTTGTTTTTATGCGCTTTAGGACTTTTCCTAAACACTATATAAGCCCTAAAACGTCTTCTTTTTAGGAAACTCTGTTTTTGTTACCATTTTTAGGTTTTGGTTTAGGTTTCCTTTTCTCTCTTTTTCCTTTTGATGTTATTAGTGTTCTTGATGCAAAACCCAGAATCTTTTTAAGTTTTATGCTAATCTTATGTTTTCTTTTACTTTTATGCATAGTTTGGGTTATGTTCTATCTGGTGCATGTTGATCTACATTTTAAAGCTTTTAATCTTCTGTTTTAGCTTTGATCATTATTTCTGGGTTTGTTACTGTTTCATTGCTGTTCTTATTTTTTGGGTTTGTGTTCTTGTTGTTCTTCATAGTTTAACCTTTGATCATGATGTTTAGCTCTGAAGTTATGATTTCTGTTTTTCCTGCTTTCATACCCATGAGTAGTGAGTAGTTTCCTTAAGTTCCTGAGGATGTGGTAGACTAGGGTTGATGTTCTGATCTTACCTAAGTACCTAACCTTGTTTGCATATAGATCCTTCTGTTTCATTGTTCTTGATGCTGGTTTCTTTTACACCAATTGAAATCTAATTTTAGGCATTCCGGCACCCGAAAAGTGTTCAATGGAATGCATGATCATGGTGATTTCAGAGATTTTCACATCCTAGCATAAGGGATTAGATGTCTAGGGTGATTATTGGCTTTACTAGATTGGTTCTTCATGCCTGCTAGGTAGTGTACCGTTAACGAGAGTTTGGTCTGGTGATTGCTTAGGATGATTCCATTTATCAAGGGATTGGACTTGGTTGCATATGAATCTACTGTCTAGGGGTAGCTCATTATTTGAAGTATGTTAGGTGATTAGGTAGATCGGGATGGATCTCTAGTCGATTACCCTTGTCCTCAGGAGTTGCTTTACACTTGATTGCATCTCTACCTTTTCTGCTTTTTCTCTGTTTTTACCTTTTATCCTTTTTTAGTTTCTTATGCATGTTTGTTTCTGTTCCTGATTTTTAGTTCTATGCATTCTCTTTTCACTTAGGACTAGTTCGAAACCTCCATTTTCATATTTTCTTGAATTAGAAGCATCCATTGCATCTAGTCTGCTAGTATCACACCCATTTGGATTGACAACCTTACATACTACAATGATCATGATAGTGTTGTAAGGGATTAATACATGGAAAAATCCTACTATCAATTTGGTGTCGTTGCCAATTGGGTGTTTGTTTGTTACATTCATGATTTTGGATCTTTTGAAATCAAGCTTCTTTTATTACCAAACTTACCTGTTTTCCTTTGTTTGCTTTCTTTTAAGGTACTTGCATAGTAGTGTATGAAGCTGAGAAGCAGAGGACCAACAGACTTAATCTCAATCGTTGAAGATATCAGAGCTCTTGAACGGGAATACTCTTGGGAAAGACGTGAACAGGAACGTTTGGAGCACTTATGACGGTTGGACTTACAAATGGCGGACAATGTAGAACGAGATAACCAGCACACTATAGGTGCTGGTGACAACCCCAACACTCACACCATCCGACATGGAATTAACCCACTTGTGGTTCAAAACAACAACTTCGAGATCAAGCATAGTCTGATCGCAATGGTGTAGGGGAACAAGTTCCACGATCTGCCTATGGAGGATCCACTCGATCACCTCGACGAATTTGATCGCTTCTGCAGCCTCACGAAGATAAATGGTGTGAGCGAGGATGATTTTAAGCTACGCCTCTTCCCATTCTCTTTGGGGGAGAAGGCACATCAATGGGAGAACTCGCTTTCCAGGAACTCCATCACCACCTGGGATGTCTGAAAGAAAGAATTCCTTGAAAAGTTCTTCTCTATTTCTAGAATAGCCAGACTGAGGAATGATAACTCGGGTTTCGCGCAAAGGAATACTAAAACCTTCTCTGAAGCATGGGAGCACTTCAAGAACTATACCATGCAGTGCCCCCATCACGGATTCAGTAAAGCATCACTCCTCAGCACCCTCTATGGTGGTGCTCTGTCCAAGATAAGGATGTTGCTTGATACAAAAAGCAACGAGAACTTCCTCAAAAAAGTGTAGATAAATGCTGGGAGCTTGTGGAAAACCTTCCCCAGTCTGATGGGATCTACAGTGAAGACTATGATCGAACACCTCGAGGTGGTTCTGCTCCTGATGATAGCACAAAGAATGAGATAAAGGACATTAATGAGAAGTTGGACAGGCTTCTCCTGGGTCAACAACATCAGGTCCACTTCATCACTGATGAAGAACAACTTCGAATTCAAGCTAGAGAGGTTACCCAGCAAGAGGAAATGTGCTATGTGCAGAACCAAGGTGGTTATAACAAAGGGTTTATTAACTACTCCAATAACCCTGGTCTTTCTTACAGAAGCAAGAACGTCGCTAACCCACAAGGCCAAGTGTATCCACATCAGCAACAGAAGAACGCTCAACCATTCATCAACTACAATCAGAACATAAGTTTCTTCCCGAAGTAGCAACAACAAAATGGTTTTCAATAACCACAACAACAACCTGCTGGTGCACCTCTTGGTTTCTCATCTAACCAACCTCAGGGTCAACCTTTCAACATCGAAGCTATGTTATAGCAACTTCTTCAAGGTCAAGCCAATAGTGCCATGGAGACATCAAAGAAATCTGGTGAAATTCAACACAAGATGGACACTTCATTTGGTGCAAAGCTTGAGACTCTCAACTCTAGGGTCATTACTCTCGAAGGCAAGACAACATCCACTTCTGCTTCTACGAATGGTCAACTTCCAGGAAAGTTTGTGCAAAACCCGAAGGAATATGCTAATGTCAATGCCATCTATCTTGGGCATACCACTGACATTCCTCCTTAAATTTCCAATACTATTTTCACTAAGGACAGTGTGGTTCAAGTTGGGGGGGATTTGAGTTCAAACGAAGTTGCACCTATGGAGTATGAAGAATCTGTTCCTTTTAACAGCCTGTTGATAAGTCACATACTTCAAAAGAGATTGCAACACCTTATGATCCACCACCCTATGTCCCAAGATTGCCATTTCCATCACGTTTCAAGAAAGAGATCATTGCGAAATACCTAGACATCTTTGAGAAACATATGAAGGAAGAGATAGATCAAGAAGTGTTGGAACCATTTGACGACTGCAATGCTTTGATAACAAAGAAGCAAGAGGATCCTGGTTCATTCACCTTGCCTTGCTCACTAGGACCCCTAACCTTTGACGAATGCCTCTGTGATTTGGGAGAATCCATCAACCTTATGCCTCTGTCCACTGCCAAGAAGCTGGGATTCGAAAAGTTCAAAGCTTTAAACATAACTTTGTTGTTGACAGACAGATCAATTAGGTATCCTATCGGCATCCTAAAAAATATACCTATCAAGATCATCAAGGACGTGAAAATATCCACAGACTTTATGGTATTGGAGATGGATGAAGAACCGAAGGACTCATTGATCTTTGGTAGATCGTTCCTAGCAACAGTTGGAGCTGTAATAAATGTCAAGAAAGGTCACATCAAGCTGAACGTAGGAAGAGTTCCAAAGATGATTTTCAACATCAGGAGAAAAACTAAGAAGCTCACTATCCAAGGTCAACTATTCTCTATCAAGGAATTGAATGAGGATAATCATAAGGATGGATATGCATCTGAAGATGAATTGGGGAAGCATCCAACACAGTCTGCAATGCACCATGAAGCTTTCAAGCTTATTAAGGAACCAGATAAAGGAGTTTCTGCGGAGTTAAAGAAAATTAGAGCATTGGTAATGTCAAAAGATGAAGACAATCCGAAGGGTCCAGGAAAAGGAAGTCCTGAGTTCAATCCTCAATCTGAACGTGTACCACTTCAGAAACCACCTTCCGACACTCAAATTTTAGAAGAATGTTTGGAACCTCATACCCGAAGCTTGGAAATCAAAAATGGAGACTAAGTGTTTCTATTTACCAAAAAGTTTAGGTATTATCTGGGAAATGTGGATCCACTATGTTCCAAGAACTTCATGATCAAGGAAGTACTATCTGGAGAAGACATCATACTTGCTGTAGAAGTTGATGAAAGATCGAAGCTGCACTACAAGGTCGATCAAAATGGTGATGAAAGATTTTTCTCAGAAAAGACCTCGGTCCTCTTTGGAGAGCTGTCTTAGGGTCGTTAATCTTAAAAGTAGGAAGTCAAGCTTAGCGACTTAAAACAAGCACACTTGGGAGGAAATCCCATGTCTATCTCTGTATATATTTATATTTCAATGCTTTTTAAATTTTAGTACTTGAATCAATGCATTTTAGTTTTCATCTGGTTTTGGTGCTTTAGATACCTAGGGGATACATTTTGAACTTTGAAAATGAGGAAAAATGAGAAGTGGATCAGCTCGAACTTTAGCTCGAACATTTGATCATGCCCGAGTAACATGTCTAAAAACTATCGAGCCACGTTACATTCGGATCAATCCAATACAGTAGGTCCGATCGAGTCAAGTCTCGATAGCGATCGAGCCAAAGCGTCCCTTCAGATCGATCCACCTTCAACCCGTGATCAAGCCAACTTGAATGGCTCGATAAAGCTCGAGCCGCAACAAATGTTTGATCAAGCCATCTTCAAAGACCTTCGAGCCAAACAAAGTCCAATCGAGCCATTTTTTGAGCATGATTGAAATCAAGCCAAATCCTTCAAATCAAGCCAAGCTTCACCACTTGCCCACTACCCACCTCATGCTAAAGAAGTGTCCTCTCACTTTTCTAAGATTCTACAACATATCTCTTACACCCCCATCACTCCTATGTTTCCTCTTTAAACCTCCTCCACATACCACTCCTTTGAACCTCACCCACATATCTCCACTCACCTCTCTTCACCACCACCACTCCAAATTGAGCCATGCTTCTATAATAAGGGAGTACCCCTTATTCTTTCTCTTCATAACTTCAAAACTTTCGAATTGCTTTCCTTCTTGTCTAAAAATCGTTTTCTCTAAGGCATTTCACTAGAAGCCTTTGACCTTCCAAGGACTTTCAACAAGACTCTAAGTACTTTAAAAAATTGGTTTCATCCCTTACCTTTTTCGATTTTCATCCCTAAACTTTCTTATCGGTTTTAACGTTTTTGTGATGAAGATATGTTTAGTTGTTCCACCAAAGAAACATTTTCTATAGAATCGATTTTAGCACATGAAAATTGTTTGAATTAGGTGATAGGGTAGTGATTGAAACATGAATTAAAGTTGGTATTAGCTTAAGCAACTTACATGCCCAATGCGTTTTTCATGTGTGTACACTTGATGCTTGATGAACTCTTTAGGCGTTTGAAAACGTTACTCACATACCTTCTTTTGTATGATATCCCTTTCAGGATTAAAGATGTCTCAACCATCGCGAGAAAGAATACTAAGAAGGCTTCGCAGAGAGCAAGCATCCTTTAGAACTAGAGAGGAGGACCCTGAGATTTATCCAGAGTTTTCTCCAAATGTCCCTATACTCTCAAGAAGGCAGCTTCGTGGGTACGAGATTGCTGAAAGATTGCAACAAACAAGGGATGAAATGGAGATTCATGAGAAACATGCTCTTCTTGTTGCAAACATGGAACAAGAAAGAGAAAGAGAAAGAGTAGAGCGCGCTAACTCTCAAAGACGCTCATACATAAGGAGGGGGAAATAGGTTGCAATGGAAGACGAGAATAGCAGTGAAGACCATACTTATGAATATGGTGAAGAGATGAGTACTGAACTTCAAGATTACTACGCTCAATTCTTAAGCTTGGTGGTACATGAGGGAACTTCCCAAATGGAGGTTGAAGAGAGCTCTGATCTGCTCGACCTCGATGCTCTTCTTTCATGAAGCTTATGGGGAACTCGATTCCCTCATAAACCAACAATGGGAGTCCTGGGAATAGCGAAAGATGTATCCCATCTCTTCAAGGATACATGTATTGAGAAGCTTATGACATGTTACTGCGACGGGTACCAGGAAGAAACCTGCCACTTCCTTGCCATCGTCCAGCTATATTGCAATGATGACGAGATGCAGGGATACATCACATTCTCGGTGCAAGGCCATAACTATGAGCAATCCGTGGTGGAGCTGAATCACCTATACGGGTTCCCGTCTGAGGGGAACATTGTTGAGCTCCTAGAGTTTGTCAAAGAAGAGCTTTCCGCGTTATAGGGAACAATAGGAGTTGGCACCTATAACCCAGGAAAGCCGAAGAGCACGAGAATAAGGAGCCCGGTCCTGCGTTACTTCCACAAGACTATTGCAAATACAATATTTGCAAGGGAAATAACATGACATGTCACTGATGGGGAAATGGGAATGATGGATTTGGCCTTGAAGCCAACACTACAATATACATCCGACGGTCGTTCGATGGAAGGAGATAGAGCTAACTCTAGCCTATCTCGGGTTTTAATCAACCAACTAATGTGGTATAGGGAGTGGGCTAAGGCAGCCTATAAAAAGGGAAGCTGTGGAACTTTGACTGTTGGGGGGGGGATTGTGACACCAATCTTGAGGGCATGCAACATTCCTCTGGAAGGTAAAGGTCACCCAACAAGGTGGATTGATCTATCTTATTTTAGGAACTCTCACTGCTTTAAGAGGTCAACCAGTGAGAAGAAGTATAAGTTCATCCACCCACGCTTAGGAGTTGCACTCTTATCACTCCCCAACGAACAACTCACCACAATCAGAAGAGGGGACAATATTGACTTCCAACCAATCGTTGAAGTTCTGATATCCTTCAAGAATAGGGAGGAAGAGGAAGTATCTGAAGAGGAAAATGCTGAAAGGATGGAAGCTCGAATTGATCAGGAGCTAAATGAGCATGAATTCTATCACTTTGAAGAAGCCCCAACTACCAAACAGGGGAAAAGCTTAGCAACAACTCACAAAAAATAGGCAACCTTCAAAAGTGGAACAAGTTCCAAGATAGCTATTTCGGTAAGAAGTTCAAAGAGATGATCTCTCAGATTAGGAAGCTTACTCTGAAGCTGAACAAATCTACCTCCTAGAAGAAGCAAAGGTTCCATGAACCCTTAGAGAGAAGCAGATCTATCACCCACAGTCCAAGGCAACTACGAGTTGAGCAACCTCATCGTCACTCCTCTGTAGATCCTGAAACAATGCAGATGAGGAAGAGACATCACTTTTAAAGAGACAACCATGGATCCGCTAGCCAGTGCACCATTCAACAACCGCAACTACCTCAACAACCTCAAGAGATTCAACAACATCAGGAAGTTCAACAACAACTTAAACTTCAAAAGCAACAACTGCAACAGCAAGAACCACCGGGTGCTCACCAGGGATACACCACAGAAACAATGAAAAAATACCTCTCCTCCGAATTCTTCATACCTTTTTGAGGTCCACCCCCATCCCAACCTTCATGGTATAATCCGCCTAATGTGCTTTGATTTCTGTTTGCTGCTTATGTTTGTTGTTTGTTCTACAAATGTGTTCATGCTTTTTGCTATATGTCCTGCCCTGAGTCCAATTCCGAATTTGGATTACACATAGACTGTGTAATTCATATTTATGGGAGGATTCAAGGATTATCTAATGAATTTTCCATGTTTGTTTCTTTGTCTCCATCTTTGCATAGCATCTATTAGCATGTAAAACCAATTAAAATTTGAAATTTTTTGAAAATCATCCTTCAAAATCAAAGTGTCATTGTAGTTTCATTTCATGTAGTTGCATATAGGATGTTGAAATTTCATGTAGTTGCCTATGCATAGGTAACTAGGAAGATGATAACCTTGTAAGTATGTTGTTTTCTCATATAATGTTAGTGCCCTGGTTATTAGTTGTCTAATGCATCCTGGAATTGTCTGAAGTAAAACTGCACCTTGCTTGGAATGTGAACTTGCATGATCATTTATCTCCTAAAGCATGTTGTGATTTGAAGTTTGCTCCTATCTATTATAACTTGAATTTGAATGTATTGTTATCATATTTGTGTGCTGAATATGAACTCATGGATAGTATATACATATTTGGGTTATCTTCTACCTTTTACCACTCTTATTAACCTAAGTAGAATCCTCACCCATGAACCTTGCCTTCTTTCAAACCCTGAATTTACTACTGAGTGGCAGGTCTTTTATGGAATGAGCTTGGTAGAACGTGTTAGGTTCGAACTGACAGGAATAGGGTCTTATGTAGTTCTGGTCCACGCTTTTTGGACTAGATAGGAATAAGTGGATTCAATTTTGGATGTTGGTTTAGGTGGAATTGAATGAAAGTGTATTGGTAGTTGGTAAAAAAGAAATGTTAAGTAAGAACATTAGGAGAGAAATGAAAAAAGAATTAGAATATGCTAGTAGAAAGTTTGGGGGAACAATGATATGCAAACAAAGTATGGCTCGTGCAAATTAAGAAAAAGTTTATGACAGTGAATTCAAAAGGGTAAAACCTAGAAAGATAGTAATAATGAAAAGGTCAGAGGCCATAAGTGTTTAAGTAAATAAGTTTCTGAAACAGCTAGCAACCATTTAAGAAAGAAGTATCTTCTAAGTGTAACTAAAGAAAATATGAAAAAGGGGAATATGTGAACAAGTTGGATCACTTCAAGTGTCAAATGGTAGATTTAGGACTTCTTACTGGGTAGAATTAGGAAACTTAGGTTTCATTAGCATTGGGTAGATGAGGTTCTATTTCTGTATGCATCTAAGTGTTTTGAGAGAACCCTTATTCTGAATCATTAACCATTGCATAAAGGGGTCATCTTTACTCCTTAAACTGTCTATGACCAAATGAGTTTATTGAAAGCACATGAATTGATCCATGGTTCTTGATTAATGAATGTTAAAGGAGCAAACGAATTTGAATGCATTGTGGAAGTTGGACTTGATATGTGATGAACTGTGATGAATATGACTAAGGTTTTGAAGTAGGATGAGCTAATCATGACATTCTAGAACTAGTAACCAGGACATTTATATTAACTGTGTTAGTAGCATGTTTTGGTTCTGAGTTCCCACTTTCAAACCTCTCACCCAGACTTCTGAATTACTTGGTTAAGGGCAAGCAAGGATTTAGTTTGGAGGAGTTGATGTCTCTGCATTTTTATGGTTTTTATAAGAAATTTAGCATTAGTTTTTAGGTGTTCATATATCACATTTTTAGTTCTTATTAGAAAGTTTGTGATTTATAGGGATTTCTGCATTAGCATTTACATATGCATGCATTATGGAGATTTTTCAGGACTTTCAGGAGTTTTCAGGATGATTTGTTAAAATTCAGAAGAAGATCGGAAAATGTGGAATGGAACCAGTACAAGGCCCGAATCGATCTCCCCATTGAGCCGAACCCAAGTCCGGATCGATCCATGCAACATACTAGATCGATCCACCTCGGCCAACTCTCCAAGCCCGGATTGATTAACTTCAACATTCGGCTCGATCCACTTCAACATTCGGCTCGATCCACTTCAACCTCCGGCTCGATCGTGAATCGAGTCTGCCTAAGCCGCATTGATCTCTGGCTCGATCCAGCGATCAAGCCATCTCGGCCACGCCTTGACCACAACACGTCTCTCAGCTCGATCCGGCGATCGAGCCAAACCTTGTCTTGGCATGATTTTTACATGGCTCGGCCTCATGCACTTCTCAGCTCGAGCCAAACATGCTCCAACTCGACCAATTCAAATCCAGAATGGACCTGACCCAAGACCCAATCCAATGGTTATATTTTGTCTATTATGCGTTTTAGGACTTTTCCTAAACACTAAAGAAGCCCTAAAACGCCTCCTTTTTAGCAAGCTCTGTTTTTGTGACCATTTTTAGGTTTTTTTTTAGGTTTCTTTTTCTCTCTTTTTCCTTTTGATGTTCTTAGTGTTCTTGATGCGAAACCCAGAATCTTTTTAAGTTTTATGCTAATCTTCTGTTTTCTCTTACTTTTATGCATAGTTTAGGGTTGTGTTCTATTTGGTGCATGTTGATATAAGTTTTTAAGCTTTTATTCTTTTGTTTTAGCTTTGGTCATTTCTGGGTTTGATACTGTTTCATTGTTGTTCTTATTTTCTAGGTTTTTGTTCTTGCTGTTCTTCATAGTTAAAACTTTGATCATGATGTTTGGCTTTGAAGTTATGATTTATGTTTTTCATGCTTTCATACCCATGAGTAGTGAGTAGTTTCCTTAAGTTCCTGAGGATGGGGTAGACTAGAGTTGATGTTATGATCTTACATAAGTACCTAAGCTTGTTTGCATATAGATCCCTTCTGTTTCATTGTTATTAATGCTGATTTCTTTCACACTAATTGAAATCTTATTTTAGGCATTCTAGCACCCGAAAAGTGTTCAATGGAATGCCTGATTATGGTGATTTCAGAGATTTGCACATCCTAGCCTAAGGGATTAGATGTTTAGGGTGCTTATTGGATTTAGTAGATTGGTTCTTCATGCCTGCTAGGTAGTGTACCGTTAACGGGAGTTAGGTCTAGTGATTGCTTAGGATGATTCCATTTATCAAGGGATTGGACTTGGTTGCATATAGCTCATTGTTTGAGGTATGTAGGTGCTTAGGTAGATCGGAATGGATCTCTAGTCTATTACCCTTGTTCTTAGGAGCTGCTTTACACTTGATTGCATCTATACCTTTTATGCTTTTTCTCTGTTTTTACCTTTTATCCTTTTTTAGTTTCTTATGCATGTTTGTTTTGTTCCTGCTTTTTAGTTCTATGCATTCTATTTTCACTTAGGACTTGTTAGAAACCTCCATTTTCATATTTGCTTGAATTAGAAGCATCCATTGCATCTAGTATGCTAGTATCACACCCATTTGGATTGACAACCTTACATACTACATTGACCATGATAGTGTTGTAAGGGATTGATAGAAAAATCCTACTACCACTGAGAACTACTTTCATTAATAAATCTTGCATGTCAACCTAAACTTCAAGCCCGATAACCTGTGGAATTCCCTAACGTCTAGCGTTTTCTTTAATTGCTTAAAAACCATTTTAATTTACTGTCTTTAAATAATTGTTCTAAATCAAACAATCTTTCTTATTACCGGCTTAGCTAGAAACGAACGTCTAACTGAGAGTCGCACAACCTGGTCTCTGTGGGAACTCGACCCTATCTATACGATAAAGATTTATTCTCTGTAGTGTAGATTTAGGATTAAAACCTGAGCCTATCAGATTTTTGGCGCCGTTGTCGGGGACCAATTGTGCCTTTTAATTTTTACTTAGCATCTAGTCTAAGATTTTTATTTTTCAGTGCTAATCTTATTCTTTCTTCTTGTCTTTGTTTTTCAGGTGCACGAACAGAAGATCTAACATATCATCTGAATTAGCCAACCTCACTAACGAAGAATTAGCAAGAGTAGAACGCTCAAACCGGAAAGCAAGAAAAAGCGCAAGTTCTTTCAACACAATGGGAGACAACGTTATTATCAACAATCATGTCTTACATGAAGACCAAAACATCCAGAATCGTCAGCAAGGATTACAACAGTTGGTAATTAACCAACCCGGAGGAAACGACAATCAAGTGACACAAGGACAACAATGAGGAAATGACAATCAGTTGCCACCAGAACAACAAGTAAGCGGTAATGGTAATCAAGACGTACCAGAACATGTCAGAAATCGCCCACTACATCAAAACAGGTTACTAGTTGGAGACTTCAACAACCCTGAAGCTTTCCTCGTTAATAGGAATGCTCTACACCCTCGCTAGCTTCAAAGACATGACCATCAGTTCCCGTTTCAGCTTATCCAATTTCTCAGGCAAAACCAATTCCATGGTTTGCCGACTGAGCATCCTATGGATCATATAGACAGCTTTTAGGACATATCACCACTCATCTCAATGGAGTCTCTAAAGACTTCATGTATTGTAAGCTCTTCAATCACTCTCTAGCTGATAGAGCTCTTAGATGGTTAAAGACGCTGCCTGCTAACTCTATAGAGACTTGGGATGGATGAAAATCCAAGTTTCCGAGTCACTTCTACACATCTACAAGGACCAACAATATGAGAAACAAGATTTCTCAATTTCAGCAAGGTCCTATAGATATAATTTTTTTGGCTATATCAAGCAGTTCCCACGGACTAGCTACGACGTAGAATTCGTAACTATAGCGTTGTAGGTAAATTAATCAGTCGTTATCCGTAGCTATACTAGCTACGGCTTGTCACAGCTAGCCACAGACTACACAGCTACGCCATAGCCACGATTAAAGCATGGTTAATATGGTCACAGTTAAACCGTAACCTTTCATGGCTAGCTCTAGCCACAGAATGTCACGAGTAGCCATTACCCCTACAGCCACGACGTAGCTACAAATCTTTTCATAGCAAATATAGTCACATATGTACCATGGATAGCCGTGACAAAATTGCCACGGCTTACTCGTGGTTGTTCGTAGATTTTTTTTCACGGATAAGTTGTGAAAATCCGTAGCCGTAGTTGTCATGGATTGTCACGGTTTATCCGTGTTTATATGTTACTTTGCCACAACTTATTCGTGGCTATTCATGACTTTCTTTCAATCCGCATTATTTTTTTTTTGTATATTCATTTTATTTTTTTGTTCAAATAATAAATCTTCAATCCGCATTACATAACTTAAAAAATACTTATAGTACAGAACTAAACTTTAAAGTTTTACATTGCTTTGAAGACAAACAACTTCCAAAAACTTATATTAACATAACTAAAAAACATTACATTCATTCATTAATTAAAGTTGTTCTTAAACATGCTCTTTATCATTTTCTTCTTCTTCCTCCTTGAGATGCCGCTTATTTCCAACAGAGCCAGGCGTGGTGGGTGGTGTCGTGTTTGACGCAGCCGTATTCAGAGAAGGGTTCATCGTCACCAGATCATAGCCAATATTATGAAGGATGATATTCTCCATCGTAAGTATGGCCTCGACATTGCTGTTGGCGCTCTTGTTGCTAGCCTCAAGTGAAGTAACCCGGAACTCCATATCGATGTTACGAATAAGTGAAACCGGTGGCGGCTCTGCAAGATCGATATTCTGGTACTGCCTGCTACCAAGGCCATATATACACCCTTTTTCGGTTTAACCCTCTGCCAAAACCAAACAAATCAGACAATAACAAGCTAAATCAAATTTGTTACAATTAACATCCAAAACTAATGAAATTGTTGGAATCAAAAGGAAATAACAAGACATTACCTTCAAGTAGGTCTAGTTGATGAGGCTAGGAGAAAGAATGATAGTGGACTCACCACTATTGCTGCCACCATCTGGATTTGCTGCTTGAGTTTCTTGTTGCTCAACATCATTAATAATGATCTCTGCCCTTGGGGCTATGAAGGTGCCATCTGGTCTTTTGTGCGTCTCGCGCACCATGTCAGTAAAAGCAACTTCCTCTGTTGAACCAGACTTCATCTTCTACAAAAGAAATCAAAAGAGTCAAAAGACATATTCAACAAGAAACCCAATTCAGACAAAGAAACAGGTACAACCAAACCAGATAAAATGGACAAAAAATTAAAACAGAGACAAATGTTAAACCACAAACAAGGACTATCAAACCAGAAAAATGGAAAAATAATTTAAACTGAGACAAACAAACAAATTTAGTAAAAACAGTGGCAACTAACTAAGCAGACAATAACAATGAAACAGAGACCAATTAGAGGCAATAAGTACTAAAACCATTTAACAACCATAGACAAAAAGGGTCAAAACACTTACCATATCATGGGCAATCTTCGCAAATCCCACTGGACCAGCACAATGCTTGTGGCCCAAGACCATCTGGATTAGAGAGTCGGTTCTCGGAGTTCATCTTTGACATAGCAATAAACTCCTTTGTATCTCACTGCTCTTGCATCTCCACCCAATGTTCATCACCGATATACTTAGGCTTCTTCCCATATCTCTTCTTCTTACTGATTCTGTCTCGAATAGAGTCAAAATGCTCCTTCTTCCATAAGTGGTGTACATGGTTATGGTGAATAGGATTCCAATAATAGCTTTGCTGTAAAAGGAAACATAAATAACATAATCAAAAGAAAAAAATGTAAATTAGAAACAAAAATAACATAAGAAAATTAAAAAATTACCACAAAATCTTGCCGCCATTCATCTTTTTTCGAATCTGGAACGATTGACCAGTTCCACCAAGGACCCATGAAGTTGTTTAGCAATGTGTTTATGATGGACTTGGTTACTTGAGGATCGATTCCAAGCCTACAAAGAAACATGACAACAATCTTAAATGGAACATAAACAACAATACTATACAATACAAGAATATAAGTAAAGTTTATAAAATATACCATAAGGCTCCATTTAGCTTCATTGGATGCAGGTGCGGTTGGTTTCTTCTAGCAGGTGAATTGAGAAGAGCTTCGAGACTGTGAGGAGCTGCACCATTTTGAGGAACAGGTACATGAGTAATTTCAGGTTGTGGAGGTGGAAGTGGAGGAGGTGCTTTTCTTTGTCTCAGTCCACTAGAACCAGGAGGAGTGACCCATTGAGAGCGATGTGAAGAACCATAAGATGGAGTTTGAGAAGGACCGATTGGTGTTGGAGATGGATTGTGACTCTGACGATTATTGGTTTTTCTCCCTCTTCCTGCCATAGATGCAAAAGAAATAAACAAATAGGAACAAGTAAAAAATATAGATACAAGGTACTAAACTTCTCAAATCAATACAAACATAATGCATAGATTAACATTTAAGTCATAGACTACTAAACTACTAAAATAAAACACAAAATTAATTCATAAACTGAAAGGACAGAAATGAACACATAAACGCATAAGAACATATATATTGGATAGATATTAACATATAAATGCATAAGACAGAGATGGACATTTGATTAAACGAACATGTATATTGGACAGATATGAACACATAAACGCATAAGAACATGTATACCGGAAAGAGATTAACATATAAATGCATAAGACAGAGATGGACATTTGATTAAACGAACATGTATACTGGACATATATGAACACAAACACATAAGAACATGTATACTGGAAAGAGATTAAAACATGTATAAGAACATGTATACAGAAACCCTAATCTACAAACTATTAGAAACAAAAACCCTAATTAGAAGAACAACCTAATTGATAGAAAACGTAAACATATACATGAAGGAGAGATCGAGAGAAACAAACATGTATATTGGAAAAATATTAACACATAAACGCATAAAACAGAGAAAAACCATAAGACAAAAATGATCTTCTCATAAACCCTAATCTACAAACTATTCGAATCAAAACCCGCCAGAAACAAAAACCTAATTAGAAAAAAATCTAATCGATAGAAAACGTAAACAGGTACAAGAAGGAGAGATCGAGAGAAACAAACACGGAGGAGAGACGAACACAGAGGAGAGACAAACACAGAGGAGTAATCAATTTACCTCATACACAGAAGAAGACGAATCATCATGTGAGAGATGAAGTCCTGGTGAGAGACGACAACAGAGAAGAAGAAGGAACACCGTGTGAGAGACAGGTGGAGGCGATTTCACCGGAGTTTCAGAAGAATAATGAGAATCACCGTGTGATACAGAGAAACGGTGATTGAAATGAAAATGTTAAGTGAAGTGAGTCCAATCGCGTGTTTATGTTAAATGAACATAGCCATGGTTAACCACAGAAAGTAATCTGTAGCTTTGCCTTTTTCTTGAAATTAATGTAGCTACGGTACAATCCGTGACTAGTCGTAGCTAAACGTTGATTAAAATTGAAATATAGCCATGTATAACCACGGAAAGCTGTCTGTGGCTTTGACTTTTTCGATGACATACACCATATTTTGGTTTTGGAGGTTTTTTGAAATTTGAGGGATTTGGGTTAATTTTAGTTTTAGGGTTATTTGTATGTTTGGGGTTAGGGTTTGTATTCATGTCCATATTATATCAGAAATATAATAAATTTCAAAATTATTTGGGTTAGTTGTATTCATGTCAATATTAGATTATAAATATACTAATTTTGAAGTTTTGGGGTTATTAGTTGTATTCATGTCAACATTAGACTAGAAATATACTAATTTTGAAAAATAAAAGTGGTACAATGTTCAAGCGAGGGTTGAAACCCCAAACCACAATAAATCCCTAAATCATGAAATGTTCGAATACAGTCGTCACAATTATTTTGAAGAAGAATCAGAATCAGAATCTCTTGATGATTCCAATGAATTATCATCATCATTTCTTTCGTACACATCGACGTCATAGTCACTTGCATCAGACACAACATGAGAGTTAACTCGAACCATTGCAGTAGGTGTACAATATGTTCAAATGTATCATCTTGTAATGTTGTCAAAGAGGTTTTGATATTTTCACGATATCCTCTTGGCATTACCTTAGTACACAACCACCAGTCTTGAGTTCTGGATTGACCTACTTGCGGATATGGGATGTAACATACTTAATCACATTGACTTGCTAATACATAAGGGTCATACTTTCCATACTGTTTACGAGGGGCGAAATCTACACTACCGAAAGGGTGTCTACACAATCCAGTACCTTCAGTGGTATCAAACCAAGTGCACTTGAAAATCATAGCTTTTTGTCCAACTGCTCCATGGTACTCGATCATCAATATTTCTTCTATAAGACCATAATAAATTGTTTTTGTCGTACCCCGTACAAAAACTCCATAGTTTTGCGTATTCTTATTATGTCCATGACTATTAGTGTGAAACTGGTACCCACAAGTGGAGTACATAGGAAAATATGTGTAATTGCATCTTGGACCTTGCAAAAATTCCAGCATCCACAATGGAAAATCAAAATTCTGTGATGCATCGTTTATCTGCATATGGTCACAAATATTAAAGATTAAAGTATTTTCATGATACATATACGTTAAAATTGTTAGAAATGAATTCACATAATCTTTGCACCATTGGGCATAATGTTTGTCTTTACATCGATTTAGTGCATCTTCTGTTATATCTGGGGTGGCTAAGCTTCATATACTGTTCAAACATCCTGTAAAATATAATCATTTTAGATTATACAGATAATAATATATATGTAATTATAATATATATACCTATCATAGTATGCAAATTTTTCACAATTGATCGACATAAATGTTTGCAAGACATTGTAGTCTTTGTCATTTAACCATGCATTTTTCCCTTTTCCACCAACACGTCTAATATATTTAAACATATATGGATAATTGTAGGTAAATTTAATTTCTACAGGACCTTCTTCAATTGAATTGCTATCCTCTTCTCCATAGTATTTGTGTGTGGCATACAGAATCTCTTCTTGAACACACTGTGCAACAATGGACCCTCCAATTTGTGCCTTGTTGTTTACTTTCTTTTTCAGATGGTACATGTATCTCTCAAAAGGATACATCCATTTGTACTGCACTGGACCACCTAAAGTAGCCTCATTAGGTAGGTGGACAGGTAAATGTTCCATGACGTCAAAAACGATGGAGGAAATATATTCTCCAAATTACACAATTTCAAGGCAATATTCTCCTTTAAAACGTCCACATCTTCAACTTTTAACATTTTGGTGGAAATATCTCAAAAGAAAGCTGCAATGTCTGTATATAATTGCGTGTTAATTTTTCTCATATAAAAATTGAATGAAATCATACAAATATATATATTTAAGTACTATTTCCGATTAATTAACAGAAATTGCCGTGTGAACATTCTTTGGTAAAATCTCTAGAAACGCAAATGGAAGCATGTGTTGCATGATCACATGACAATCATGGTTTTTAAGTCCATATAACTTGCTAGAGTTCTCGACAACACATCTACTAAAATTTGAAGCATATCCATCTAGAAATCTAATATATTTCTTCAACCATGAGAGGAAACTCTTATTCCCTTCCTTCGATAATCTAAAGATTGGAATAAGAACCCTTCCATCTTTTTCAATCTCTAAATCTGTTCTGTTACAAATTCGTGGAAGTTCGAGTCTAGATTTAATATTGTCTTTTTTCTTAGGTGCATTCAACACAGTGTTAATCATATTTTCGAAAAAGTTTTTCTCAATGTGCATGAAGTCTAGATTGTGGCTAAGTAGGAGGTTTTCCCAATACGAAAGTTCCCAAAATATACTTTTTTTATCCAATTATGGTAATCTCCATATCCATCAATTGTTCGACTCAGATTCTCGTGTCCATTTCCTCCACACTGAACAGTTTCATTTACTCCGTCAATCTAGTTTATCCTTTCATACAATATTATTCGTCTATTCAACCATTGTGGAGGTGTTTCTTGAACCGATTTACCTCGTCTAAATGCTGTCAAATTTCTCCGGTATGGATGATTACAAGGCAAGAATACCCGATGACAATCAAACAACCTAAATTTCCTTCCATGTCGTAACCAAAATGCATTAGTATCATCAAGAAAATACGGACATGATAGTCGACCGTGCGTCATCCACCCAGAAACCATTCCTTAGGCCGGAAAATCACTTATCGTCCACATCAAAGCAACTCTCATTGTAAAATTTTTCTTTCTAGAAACATCATAAGCTTGATCACTATCACGCCATAACATATGTAACTCTTCTATCAATGGTTAGAGATAAATATCAAGGCTTTTATTAGGATGTTTTGGGCCAGGAACCAAAACCGCTAAGTAGAAATACTCTCTTTTCATGCACATTCCAGGCGAGAGATTATATGGAGTTACTATAACTGGCCAAACTGAGTGTGGCTCACCATTCATATCAATTTGGTTAAATCCATCTGTTGACAAACCAAGATATATATATCGACTTTCGCTTTACCGTCCGATGGGTGATGCATTTCTCCTTTAAGAAAAAAGCTCTCCGTGCCATCGCATTTCACTCGCTGTTTTCTCCATTTGGTATAGTGATAGGTCTAGAATTTAATCCTAGTCTAATACTGCAGAGAACAGTTCAATGTAGCAAATATAGGGTATCGAATCCACAGAGACCA
>OVBE01002570.1:0-20055 GCA_900406425.1 Iberis pinnata
TCTCCTTTTAGAAGTGATTACATGAGTATTTATATGAAGACATAAGGCAAAAAACCCATATTACATTGATTTAACCTAATGGGCCACGAGCTGGACAGCCCAGCTCGTCAGGTCGGCCCATATAGCTTTCATCTTCCTGGGCCCTTCTTCTTCGTCATNGCCTTGAGTCGGAATGGGCTTTTCAGGGCAGGTGCTAAACCTAATGGGCTTCAGCAAGAAAGGCACAGTTCGTCAGATCGGCCCAGCTTGTTTCAGGCCTTCTAGGTCGTCACATGGACCTTCTAGGTCGTCGCAGGCCTTCCAGGTCGTCGCCCACCTGGGCCTTTAGCTGAAATGGGCTTTTGGCTGGGTGCTAAACCTGATATCAACAAATAATATAAAAATGTGATGTACTACAAAAATTTTAATTTAAAATAAGTTTAAAACTTTAACTTTAAACCCTAACCCTCAAAACTAAATGTTAGTCCCAACTCTCATTAGTTAATCTAAACTCAAAAAAATTTAATTCTTAACAGGTTTTAAATTTAAATTTGTAGTGATTTTGTAAGAAAACATTTGAGTGGTATTTTTAGAACAAACTATAGCTATAGGTATTTTTGGAACATAAAAATATTGTTATGCTATTTTGTGGAATTACTCTTACTATTACGTGTATATTTTATTATATAAATCGGAACATATGTTAATTATAACTCAACATATTGTGTTATATGTCAAATTTAATTTAGATCATGATACATGTCAAACAATCTTATAAGTTTAACTTATTTTTTATTTTTATTTTTTGGATGATATAAAACAAAATATTTGAAGTGTTAAATAATATAATATAAAAATAGTAGAAAAAGAAAAATAAGAAGTACAATGCCAAAAACGGAAAACATAGTGTTTTCAAGCTAAACAATTTAAAGTAAAGAATGTGTTTAGGAAATAAAAACTCTGTTAATCAACGAAAATTTTAGTTTTATTTATATTTTATACAACAAAATCCAAATCTATGTATTAATGTAGTTTCAAAAAATTGATGTTCATCTATTAACTAATAAGATATACTTTTAAGAAATTACAAGATTTTAAACCCCTATAAGAAGTATTGTGTAAATATTAGGTAATATAAATCCATTAAAAATATTTCTTTTATTGCTTACAGATTATAATTTATTACTAACTAATGAAAATTTTAGATTAACCAAAAAAACTAATGCAAATTTTAATATATTATTTCAATTATATGGATCATAACTTAACATCTAAATATTCTATTAATACTCGTGTTTTACGTAGACTTTAATCTAGTATACTCAGATTTTAAGTTCATTAGTTTATAAGAATATTAACCATTACATATGGAATTTCTTTGTAGGATGATTATTCTAATCATCCAATTTTTTTTTTTCATCAGCGAAGCAAATTCTAAATTTGTGGATGCTGTTTTACCCCCGCCCTTTTTTCAATATCTCCGACGAGGTTGACCAACGGAACTTCGTCTATGAAGATTTGAGTTGGTCGAGTAGAGTTGCCTGGTACCGGATATGCACTCATGCCTTCTCTATTAGTTTTCCTGTCTTGAAAGCACTAAATCTATGCCTCTAGCAAGATCTTCGACGCACCTATGAGTTAAGTCTGCCTCTGCCTCCTCCTTTGTAAATCGATTGCTATGACGGAACAATCTCTTCTCCCTTTTCTGCCGCATGGAGATCCTTTTCGCTAATCGCTTTCGCGCTAGACGCAATTAGGCCGTGGTTGGTGGCCATTGGTCGCCGGCCAGTGAAACTTCTTCTTGTGGTTTTGGCGTAGAGGCAAGTTGTTCTTCGCTTCTCTAGTTTTGTCCGGTGGGATTCCGATTGCATCTCCAGTCTAGTGAGTCTTCTTCAATGGTCCTCCTCTTCCTCCAGAACCCGTCGTGGTTGTGAATTTGTCGAAGAGTAAAGTTAGCGAACGTTGGCCTGGATAATCGCCTAATACCTGCTCTTTCTCTGCCGTCAGTAACAGTTTGCGAACGCGGCGGCAGCGCCGCTAAAACAGTTCGGCTACGAAGTCAAGATTGGAGCTAAAAATTCTAATTCTAAGATTTTTTTTGTTGGGCTATTGTATTATGGGCTTGAGTTGTTTTGAATTTCAAACCTTTTTCCCTTTCTAAAAAAACATGTTTTCAGACTTTTTTTTATTTTCCAAAAAATTGTAAGCTAAGCAATTAGCTCTAGAATGTGGATTTTAAAAAGCTTTTGAATTTCATATTAATTAATAATTAATGAAAATTCACATTTTATCCAATATATATAAATAAATAAATATATATATATATATAATTATTGATTTAAGTATGCAATGAACTTTATAACAACGATAAAACACCATTATGTCCTTTGGACCCCTCTCCATGCATCATCCACATGGTTGCAGCTCTCAAGATTTTCATAATTGAAACCTGATTTTGTGTATCAAAACAATATTGATAACCAATCTTTTGTTTTGGTTTGCTTTTTCTTAAAGAAATTCCTTAGATAAATTATAAATTAATTTATCATATTTCTGAAGAAGTTAGGTTAGTCATCTTAACTCAGTAGTAGAGCTCAAAAGCATGTGTCTATCTGGTCTGACCTACGATCGATTGATTTTGGTGATCTCCAAGAATCACTCTTGTTCCGCTACACTAAACAAGTTTCATGGTGACAAGCGAATTTTTTCATCTTTAGTTGTCGTTAAAGCTGTCAATTGGTCCAGTTCGCGCTCATGTGGGCTTGTCCGCAAAAATATATTTTTTTTGCGGACGCGTCATAGACAAGCCCGCATGAATTTTGAACAAATTGTATATGTGTCCAACAACGTGCGCGTCCAAACGGGTTTCTATGCGGATATCCGTTTAACATATTAGCTACATAGTTTTTGTGTTTTTCCTCCATTTTTTAATAAAAGAAAAGTACAAAAGTTATAAAAAAATTCAGAAAGTTATAAAAAAATTCTAACATTTTAAAATATAAAAAATCATTAAAAATATAAACTTTTTTTAAAAAAACTATAAAAATTAATTTTCTATAAAATCTCTAAAATGTTTTAAAACTTATAAAAATCACTTTTTGTTATATTTTGATTGAAAACTATAAGATGCAGAAAAGTAAGAATTTTTCTTACAAGTTAAAATTTCCTAAAATATATTAAATTAATTAAAAAATTAAAAAATTAAATAATTTTTATAACTTTTTATAATTATTATAACGTTTTATAATTTTTATAATTCTTTTTACAATTTTAAGAGTTTCTTATAATTTTTTATTTTTTATTTTTCATAATTTTTTATAATTTTATAATTTTTACATTTAGACCTAAAATTAACGTCCAAATGGACAACTCATGTCCGCTTGGACAAACCCGCTACAAACCGCATACAATTTTAGACACTACATAATTTGACCCGTTTATATTGCGGACATGTTTGTGGACAGTCCGCCTCGACGCGGATTGGGCTTGACCCGCAGGTAATATGTCCAATTAACAGCTCTAGTTATCGTCCTTAGTATATTGTTACAACGCAGATAAAATGTTCCTCTACTGCTTTGGAGATTTTCGCGTTTCACTCCATTTGAACGTGAGTCAATGAGTCCATCTTTGTATCGAGTAGTATTCTTTGAGCATAGCCTTCTTGCTTTATTTGTATTCTATCAGCTTTTGAATTACTTCTATACCAAAGTAATATGTCAACTTACCAAGATCTGACATCTTGAATTCTCTTGAAAGATCTTTCTTAAACTGATCAATGATCTTGATTGATGTTCCGGTTACAAACAAGTCATCGACATAGATTGCCACAACGAGAAAGTTTTTCTCGTTCTTCTTTATGTAAATGATCAGCTCTTTCACGCATCTCTTGAAGCTCATCTTCTTCGAGACGTGATCTAGTCTCACATTCCAAGCCCTAGGAGATTTACATATACTATAGAAATCTTTATGAAGTTTGTATACTTTACTTTCTTCTCCCTTTTTCTCAAATCCTTCCAGCTGGTTTATATAGACAATCTCATTAAGATCTCCGTTTAAGAAGACCGTTTGACGTCTAAGTTGTGTATTTCCCAACCTCGTGTTGCTGCTAGGGCCATTAGTAATCAGATTGTTACGATTCGTGCTACTAGTGTAAACACTTCATCAAAATCAATGCCTTGTTGCTGCACATAACCTTTGGCCACAAGTCTCGCTTTATACTTTCTTATTGAATTGTCCGCTTTTATTTTTGATCTTGTAGATCCATTTTAACCCTATGGATTTTACTCTTTCATGTTTCTGTACAAGCTCCCACATTTTATTTTTCACAATGGAATCTAGCTCAAGTGTCATAGCTTCGATCCATTCTTGTTGATTCTTAGCCTCATGGTAGTTTTTCGGTTCTCCGTCAATGGTTAATAGGAGTTTATCACCTTCTATTTTGGCTAGAAGAACATAATCATCAAGATATTTTGGTTTATGACTCGGCTATATCTTGTAATGTTTTGTTGATTGTTTTCGGCTCTGTCATTTTCAACGTTTCCATCATTACCAACATGTCCTTCATTATCAATGTCTCCTTCTTCTAGGTTTTGATGTATTGGTTTATTTTTTTCTTGATAATCATTGTTGTCATTTTTATTATCACCATGCTCGGCTCCATTATCTATAACATTGTTGTGGGTTAGCTTGAACAAGCCCAGTTTTCCATTAGTTTATGTCAATGTAAAAGACCATTCCCATTCTTTCTTCTCATCAGATATAACAACTCTACTTATAATTACCTTTTTTTGTATTTGAGTCATAGAGACAATATGCTTTAGCACCAGGTTCTATTCCAAGATGAACAACGCTTCTTGATCTATCATCAAGTTTCTTGAGATGAGGTGATGTGTTCTTTGCATAAGCTATACAACCGAAAACTCTTAAGTGTTCAACATTCGGTTTCTTGCTAAAACACTCATATGGCGTTTGACATGCTAATTCTTTTTTTGAACTCTGTTGATGAGATACGTTGCATGACGTACGACTTTTCTCCACATATCATTTCGAATCTTCATTGCTTTGAGAAAGCTTCTTGTCATCTCCATCAACGTTCTATTTCTTCTTTCAGCTACAAAACCATTATGTTGAGGTGTATATGGTGCAGTTAAGTGTCGATTAACTCCGTTTCTTCACAAAACGAGTTAGATTCAGACAATGTAAACTCTCCTCCTCTATTAGTGCAAAATGTTTTAATTAACTTTCATGTTTTCTTGATGAGATCTCTAAACCTTTTGAACCGATTGAAAGCTTCAATTTTCTCTTTTAGTAACATCATCCACATGAACCTTGAGAAGTCATCTATTAGCACAAACATATATCGATTTTTTGCTATGGTTGGAGGTGAGATAAGACCGCATTATTAGCTCTAAAGCTTGAACGACATGGTATGTTGCTTTGGTCGGGAATGAGTTACGCATTTGCTTCCCGACCAGTGCACACGTTCTTTTTTGCTTGTATTTTCGGCAATCATTGACCATCTCATTCTTCACCATGTTGTTTAAGATACTATCACTTATATGACCTAGCCTTGCGTGCCAAGTAAAAGCATCATATTGTATTTTCAAGAACCTTGGTAAGCTTATCTCCATCGATGTCTTGTATAGTCGGTTAGGTGATCTTATGACTTGTACTAGAAGCTTCCCTCGTTGATCTCTCAATGTCAAATGTTTTTCCTTTCATGACAACTTCGCATCCATATTCTGTTTCTTGTCTGAGACTAATGATACTGTGTATCTGGCATGTAGTATAAAAGCTTCCCTCGTTGATCCCTATGCTCGAGAAGAATGAAAGAAAAGTCAAATTACAAGACTGTCCTCAAGCCTATCTACAGTTTTCCTTATTTTTATTTTATTTCTTTTGAACTATAAAAGCCTTAGGCTTGGTTTTATTTTCTTGGACCATATGCCTTTTTTTATTCTTCAGAGCTTTTACAGAGAGACGAATTCCATACCTTATATTTTGGAGAAGAATTCTGAACTCTGTCTTTTAGTTATACGATTTGGTTTTTGTTTATTGATTTCAGTTATGCAATCTTCAATTATGATTTCGGTTTCCATTTTCATGTCTGAGTAGTTTCCTAGTTAGGTTTTAGGGTTTCCTTAGGAAAACAAGGTATGATAGTTAGGGTTATACATAATGAATTTAATTTGTTAGGTTCTTAGTCTATGCTTGTTTTTAATGCACGAATTATAATAGCTAACTAATTCATTGATATTAGATTGATAAACGTAAAGAGATTTTGTTTAGAGATATGATATAGTTTAGATGAGTAGTTGTTCTTGCTTGCGAGAGTGTTGTTCTGAATGTCTTTGAACTTATTGAATTTGAACATTAATGCATAGTCTAATTAACTAGATACGGTGAGAGTTTGTTTCCGATAATTCGAACATAGGGCTTAATACTCCGAGAGAAGATTAATCTATTTATGTCTTTCATGTTAAGAAATATTTTCAAAGAAAACCATGCATGTTAACCTTGGCTTTTAAACTTGAATACCTGTGGAATTCCTTAATGCATGACGTCTTAGTTTATTGATTTACTTTCGTTTAATTTACCATACTGCTTAAAATCAGTGACAAACAACATTTTTATTCTGTCTTAGCGTGATTCGATCTAAAACTGAAAGTGTACTTTCTGGTCTCTGTGGAATCGACTATTTTCTATACTATAGTGATATGTTCTCTTCATTATAGATTTAGAATTAAAATTCTGAGCCTATCACACTCTCAAAAATCTTAATCTCTTGAAGTCTTATTGAACAACTCTCAATATAGAAGTTCTTATATACGCTAAGAAACTTCCTAAACCTAATGGGAATACAAAACCAATTTCCTTATTTTGTAAACATTTTCCTATTCTATGTTTTAGATAATTTTATTTTCTTTTAATCTTCTAACTCTTCTCTTTCTAGAAGACTTTTTTCTCAAGTTATAAATTATCCAACAAAGTTGTAACCCAGCATCCCAGATAACATATTTAGACATGGTTAAATCATATCCATAATCCATCAACCATTTTCAGAAAATAGTGGAAACATGCCTCAAACTTTTTCGTTACGATTTTTTATTTGAACAACATTTTACCTTATGTGATATAGTCGCAAGAAGTTGGAATTATGACACTATGCATTGTCATGGAATGCCTCAAATATTTTTGAAGATCAATCTCATAGTGGCGTAGGACTTACAATCCAAATTCTCAAATGCAAATTGATTCTCTGCGGCTGAAAATTGAATATACTACTCATGATTCAACAATTCCCATTATGCAGGTATATGATCTCAAAGAGAATTGAATGATGCATATCATCAAGAAAAACAATACTGGTATCAATCGAGTCGTATAGAATGGCTTAAAATTGGAGAAAACAACAAAAAATAGTTTCATGTTGTTACCAAAAATAGGATAACACAACGATGTTTTGAGGCCTCTGAATAAACGATGTCTCTGATGGTTTATCAGCCAATGCACATGTGATTACTCCCAATATGAACAAGAAT
Organism: Iberis pinnata; assembly: GCA_900406425.1. Taxonomy (NCBI): domain Eukaryota; kingdom Viridiplantae; phylum Streptophyta; class Magnoliopsida; order Brassicales; family Brassicaceae; genus Iberis; species Iberis pinnata. Next base: position 7,521 of record OVBE01002570.1, read on the forward strand.
CTAACAAAATTGATTATTGTAGCAAAAATTAAAGAAGATGCTTTTCACATTGGTCAAACCAAATCTCCAGGACCCGACGGTTTCACTGTGTGATTTTCCATAGATATTAAGACAATTTGGGGCCAACAATGGTAACAAAGGTTCGAGAACAAGGGAATCATACAATATATATCTAATACCAAACCGGAAAACCCAAAAACAATGAAAGACTTTTATCCTATTAATCTCTGTAACGTTGTATACAATATTATTTAAAAAATTATGGTTAGTCGGTTGAAATCCATTCTTACTACGGTTGTATCTGATGAACAAACAACTTTTATTCTGGGTCTCTCCATTGCAAATAATATATTTATAGCCCATGAGATATATCACACACTTTGAACAAAAAGGTGGTGCTCTAATGAATACATGGCAGTCAAAATTAACATTAGTAAAACCTATGATAGAATTGATCGACATTTTTTCTTTAAGGTCCTTCAAAAGAAAGGATTCTCGGAAACATGGATATTTCGGATCATCCAATGTACTACCAGATCGTTCTTAGTGTTAATAAACGATATCCCTCATGGTTTTTTTCACTCCATAGTGTGGTCTTTAGAAAAACGATCCACTATCTCTGAACTTTTCATTGTATGCACATATGCTTTAAGTGTACTAATGAATGATGCGAACATAACGAGCCTGTTACAAAAAATTCGGGTTAGCAATCGGGGTCCAATGATTTCATATTGAATGTTTGCAGATGTTGTTTACTTTTTTAAAAAGCAGACCATGGGAATGTCTCCAAACTCCTCGAGAATTTTAACTCTTATGCTTAAGCTTCAGGTCAAATGATAAACCTTGGTAAATCCACTATCATTTTTATTGTACAAGTATTTCAACACACTCAAGATGTTCTTCAATCTATTATAGGCATTACATAAATTAGCGGAGATGGGAAATATTTAAGGTTCCCAAAAACTTTTGGTAGACGGAAAACTAAAGTTTTCTCATCCATATTAAATGAAGTTTGCCAGATTCTGGATGGAAATTTAATATCTTGCATCGACATGTAAAAAATCACTTTATAAGAGGTTTCTATGACATTTCCAGTTTATTCTATGAATTGCCTTCGATTACCAGTTACACTATGCAGGGAATTAGATAGTATGATGTCAACAATTTTGGTAGAGCACTAATAATCACCATCGGAAAGTTTCGTGGCTCTCTTACCAAAAACTTCAACAACCCAAAAGAATGGGAGGACTCAACTTCCGAAGTCGATGTCTTATCAATCAAGCCCTTCTTGCGAGGAAGTCATGAAAGATCCTTAATTGTCCATCCTTATCCTCATCACGGGTGACACCACCTACCAATGTATATGTACATCCCATTAACGGACTCCTCCACCTCCCAAATTGATCAAATGAAACTATGATACGTCTAGTAGCAAATTAACCATCAGGACTAGGATGGCTTTTTCGCGATCATTGGGGGGACTTTATACAAGGTAGTTCATGACGATTATCGAGGATGTAATATTAACAACAATCATATGGTCGATACAAGCGCCAAAGTTTTTGAGATATAAATATATTATGTTTGAAGGTGATAATCATAAAATTACTGCAGTTTTTCAACTCACATAGTGAAAATCTTCGTTTATCTAACTATATACGAACGATACGATCTTAGATACCACATCATAAAGTTCAGTTTTTGAACATGAAACGCAAATACATGTGCAAACTTCCTGACAAGGAAAACTTTATGGGCTATTCGACCAGATCCGACCCAAACTAATCTAAGGTTGAAATATTAATGGGCGGATACAATCTACCCAATTATTTTGTAGGTTAAAATATATGTACTCAAACCCAATAATATTTAAATTGTTGGTTAAATGGGTTATATAAGTTATCCATATATATATATATATATATATATATAATAAAATTAAAAAATACAAAATAAATTAAAGTCCAATAGTCCCAAAAAAGTAAAGAAAATATGTTCAAATAGGAAAATAAACAGATGTTTAGATACTAAATAAAGTTATAAAACCAAATAACCAAGATCTGGTACAATGTAAAGGTTGAACATGCTTAGGAAGAAGTCGAGTCCGATATTTATTTAGAATACGAGAACTAATGCTAAACGATGGTTTTGAAATTAAAATAGTTATGGGAACATTGAGTATATTATATGTTATATATGAGAAAACACCAAAATGATGTCAATTATCTTTTCAGTAATGTAAAACCCACATGTCTGGAAATGCTGAGTATATCATATGTCATATACCCTAATAAGAAATATTTGAGTTTTAAATATAGAATATTACATATATAATATTTTAAAATTTTAACTATAAAATTATGGATTCTCATGAGTTTGATAGGTTAACCCATTAAACCTATAAACTCATTGGTGTTAATCCATATAACCCATTTATTTATACGTGTTATGAAATAATTTTGACACCCTAAGTTTATCAAATAATTTTATATGGTTTGTATATTATAATTTCCATGGGTTAAAAACCCATGATGTAAATGCTGATTTTCAATAATAACAAATAATACTTGTTAAAGAAAGGACATTCTAGAAAATACCACAAAAGTAGTTTTGTAAAAATACAACACATTCATATATTGCTCTAAAAATAATACAAAATATTTTTGTTCCAAAAATACTAAAAATTTAAAAAGCTTTAAAACTTTAAATTTGAACCCTGAATCTTCAAAACAAAACTTCACCCCCTTCATAACTGAACAATAAACTATATTTAGTGAACTCAAATCCAAAAGTTTAAATTTATAAACCTTTAAAACTCAATTTTATATTTGTAGTATTTTGGGAAAAAAACATTTTGATAATATTTTTGGAACATTTAGGAGTGGTATTTTTGGAATATAAAATTTTGGTGGTATTTCATAGAAATGGTCTTAAGAAAAATATATATGTTATATTAATATATTTGTAAAGTATCATTTTACCTAATCTTTTTTTTTTTTGTCGCATCATTTTACCTAATCTAAAAAACTAGAAAGTACATTCGTGACTAATTTTTTCAATATATATAATTAATTAAGAGGAATTCCTTGAAACACCATCTAAAGAAGTTCAAATTCCAAAACTATCAAACACTCCCAAATATTTCAAAAATATCACACACTCTCAAATGTTCCAAAAATACCACAAACATAACAAAATGCATTTTAAGGGTTTAAAATTTAAAATTTTGGGTTTGGGTTCACTAAATAGAGTTTAGAGTTTAGTTTTGAAGGGGCGGAGTTTGGTTTTGGGGTTTTAGAGTTTAAATTTGAAGTTCTAAACTTATTTCAAATTTAGTGGTATTTTTGGAACAAAAATATTTTTGTGGTATATTTAGAAAAAAATGTTGTATTTTGGAATTTTTGGGAGTCTTTGGTATTTTTGGAATAAATCTAGTTTTTTTTGGTATTTTTGAGAATTATCCTATATTTAAAATGAATCACTATTATTTACAGTCTTTTATTATAAAACACATGATAATCTAAATTCATTTTCTTATGAAGCAACATTTGTAGAAATTTTCTTTATTTGTTAAATTAAGCAACTCCGGAATCAATTGTAGTGATGTACAATGTGTGGTTAAAGAAAGAACTAGGTTTTAACTTTAATGATTCACTATTGGATGAATATTGAATGTAACCTAACTACTCAAAATGACCGTTACATTCCGCTCCGATGAGTCATTAATCCCGTATTACCCTAAGGTGCAATTGCAACAATATGGACCCTACCACAGGTCACAGATTATTGCCCACACTTATAAAGGTGATTTGGAAATTTTTAAAAAGATCAAAAGGGCAATTTCGTCAATAATTTGAATTTTCTTTTCTGCCAGCTCTGCTTTAGCTTCTCTACTTCTCTTCTTCTCCGTTCAGTGTTCACAGTCACAAGTGTAAGAGAGAAAAAGAAAGAGATCGGATTTCTCTCTGAAACAGTTTAAGAAAATGTCAGGTTTCGTCGGGATTTTAGTATCGGATCCATGGCTACAGAACCAATTCACGCAGGTGGAGCTCCGTAGTTTGAAATCTCACGTAAGTACGTCTGATCTACTCGAACGATAAGAAATCTCCGTACGTTTTCTTTTCGTTCTGATTCTGTCAATTTTATAGTTCACAAGCATGAGGAGAGAGAGCGGGAAACTTACGGTGTCGGACCTCGCGTCAAAAATGGCGAGATCAAAGGTAGTTGGAGATCAGAATCTAAGCGATGAAGAAAGAGCGTCTCTGATCCAAAATTTCCATCCTAACTTGAATGATGAAGTCGATTTCGAGTTTTACTTGCGGGTGTGTATTGTTTTCCATTCACCGGGAATTTTTCTTCCAATCTCCACGGATTTTGGTAAATCTGATACGATTTATATTGCAGATCTATCTTAATCTTCAAGCTCATGTGAACGCTATAATCGGAAGCGGAGTGAAAAACTCGTCTGCGTTTCTAAAAGCAGCTCAAACAACTTTGTTGCATACAATCAGCGATTCTGAGAAATCTTCTTATGTAGCTCATATCAACAATTATCTCTCTGGAGATGAATTCTTAAACAAGTACCTTCCGATTAATCCTTCCTCGAATGATCTCTTCGAAGTAGCAAAAGATGGTGTTCTACTTTGGTAAAATCTTCTTCCTCCCTCAGATTCTATGTTTCATGAATGTTTGTTTCCCCTCATTCTCTTGATGATTAAAGATTCTTGGCTTATCTTTGATGTGGATTTTAGTAAACTAATTAATGTGGCGGTTCCTGGAACGATCGATGAACGAGCGATTAATACTAAAAGTATGCTTAATCCATGGGAGAGAAACGAAAATCATACACTTTGCCTTAACTCTGCCAAGGCTATTGGGTGTACTGTAGTTAATATTGGAACACAAGATATCATTGAAGGAAGGGTATGAGAATCCAATTAGTATCATGTCTTACATTTTTTGGTGATGCGTATTGACAATAAACGCTTCTGTTTCTATATTTTTCAGCGTCATCTTGTGCTTGGTGTGATTTCTCAAATCATTAAGGTAAGGCTCTAATGAGACTACTGCTATTTTTATTTTTTTTGCTGCGTAACTAATCTTTGTCTTTATTATTCTATCTAGATACAATTACTAGCAGACTTAAACCTGAAGAAAACTCCCCAGCTAGTGGAGTTGGTCGATGATAGCAAGGTAAAAATGGCCATTCAAGATTGTTTCTTTTATTAAAAGAAGATTTTTGTTTAAACTTTTTGGATCAACAGGATGTGGAAGAGCTGATGAGTTTACCACCTGAGAAGATTCTATTAAGGTGGATGAATTTTCAGTTAAAAAAATCTGAATACAAGAAAACTGTCTCAAATTTCTCATCTGATGTAAAGGTATCCAAAGTTTGATATTAAGTTATGAGTTCACCAATTGGTTGGTTTAACAAACAAAAAAAAGAGACTCTTTAATATGGCTTATGAATGATATGGTTTGGTTGCAGGATGCTGAAGCTTACACTAATCTATTAAATGTACTTGCACCAGAGCACAAGAATCTATCAAATGTAACAGTTAAAAACCCATTTGAGAGAGCAAAACATGTTCTCGAACATGCAGATAGAATGGGATGCAGAAGATACTTGACAGCAAAAGATATTGTTGAAGGTTCCCCAAACCTTAATCTTGCTTTTGTAGCACACATTTTCCAGCACAGGTGAATGGAACACTTAAAATGTCAAATATAGTTTTAGTAGATACCTACCGTGCCTGAAATCTAACATATGAAACCTATGTTTTATATTTCGCAGGAACGGTCTTTCGACTAAAACAAAGCAGATATCATTTCTTGAAACTCTAGCCGATGATACTCAAATTTCAAGAGAAGAAAAATCGTTCCGGTTTTGGATTAACAGCTTCGATAGTTCGATGTATATAAACAATGTCTTTGAAGATCTCAGAGATGGGTTAGTACACTGTAAGACTCTTTGATAGAATACGGAATATCAACACTAACTACACGTTGGTTTGGTTTTGGTAACAGGTGGGTACTGTTGCAGACACTTGAGAAGGTATCTCCAGGAATAGTAAATTGGAAAACAGCAAGCAAGCCTCCCATCAAATTACCATTCAAGAAAGTAGAGAACTGTAATCAAGTTGTGAAATTAGGGAAGCAACTCAAATTCTCTTTGGTTAACATTGCTGGAAATGACATTGTTCAAGGAAACAAGAAACTCATACTTGGTAAACAAATTTTTTATTTCAGTGAATCAATCAAACAACATCCTAGACATTAATAACTAATGTCTTTGAAAACCATTTGCAGCATTCTTGTGGCAATTGATGAGATACAACATCTTGCAACTTCTTAAAAACTTGAGATCTCATTCCAATGGCAAAGAGATAACAGATGTTGATATATTGGAGTGGGCAAATGCTAAAGTGAGAAAGAACGGAAGCCAAACACGCATGTACAGTTTCAGGGTAAGTACTAAGTACTCTTACTAGAGATAACTTGTCACTATTTTCTTACTTATATGTTAGAATCTCATATCAAACATGGATTTAAGAATAGAACATTATCTCAGTTTGCTTTACTTTTATCCGAGTCACAAAGGATGTCTAAATTTGCCAGGACAAGAGCTTGTCGGATGGGATATTTTACTTGGAGCTGCTGAGTTCAGTGCAGCCAAGAGCAGTCAACTGGAGTCTTGTCACAAATGGAGTAACCGGTAATTAATCGTTAATATTAACGTAAATACCACAAAATTGAATTTGTTTCAGAGATACTACAAATTTTAAATAGCTTAAAAACCTTAATTTAAGCTCTGAACTCCAAAACTATACATCTATCTCTTTAAAAGTAAACCTTAAATTCTAACTAGTGAACCTAGATGAAGAGAACATTTTTATAATATTTTTGAAATAATAGAGACTTTTGAAACATAAACTTAATTTCATTATTATTATGTAATGAAAGACATTTGGTAATAAATAGATGAAGAGAAGAAGATGAATGCAACTTATGTGATTAGTATAGCAAGGAAGCTTGGTTGCACCATATTTATACTTCCTGAAGACATCATTGAGGTACTCATTTTGCTTACCATATATAATCCAATCACATACTGACTTGTTAATATGATTATGATAAAACATGAACAGGTGAATCAGAAGATGATGCTGACTTTAACGGCGAGTATAATGTATTGGACTCTTAAACAACCTCTTAATCTTATTAAGCCTACAGGTTCTCCTGATACCCACTGTGAAAATCTACTCGACGATTCTACTTCAGATTCCTCTTTAGAATAAATGTATCTTTACATTTTTTTCACAATTCTATGATTTTTTATTTTGCTCCTTTGTATTCTTCTTTGAGTGTAAAAATCAATATTGGAATTCTGTTTCTACTGGCCAAACTAACACATCATCACAAGAATTTGATTCTGAGTCTACTGAATGTGTACTTTTCATTTAGTTTGAAAATGTTGTTGTCATTAGTTTTATAAAGCATATCATCAGTTTTTAAGTCATGCCAAAGACAAAATATTGGAAAGAGTAAATGATCTTATTGAAATATGATTACACATGGACATACTATATTATACATGTATTTATGCATTATACTAACATACTCGCCATTGCTTTTACATGAGAAAGTGCAAAAAAAAAAAACATTCAAATAATCTCAACTGAATCTAAGCACTCCACACTTGTTCTTCCTATCAAAACTTGCCCCTCACAGATTCTCTAATTTCACTTGAAACATAGTGCAATTGGCAAGGCAAAGATCAACTGACCTCAAATGGAAGGTGTATTTGTGTGTCTCTGTGTGTGTCTTCAAAATAAATCCATAAGCAGCTAAAAGTTTCTAACTTGCAATCTCGTATACAACCCATCTTCATTACACCATACTTCAATCCTTTACCCTACACAATGTGTCTCCCAACACCTTGATCTATTTCATACAATCGCAACATAGATTCTTGAACCTGCACAAACCCAAAACCCCATTTACATTATTAGATTTAAAACTGAAGAATGAAACAAGCTAACATACCCTACTTCAACAGATAAGCTTGGTTCTCTAACACTAGAGAGTTAGCAATCCTAACTATATCCAAAATCATCACCAAATTTCAGGACTGTCAAAATCTCTAGATTCAGTGTTTACAAGAGAAAACAAAAACTAAACCTCAGGCTCACCTCAGCTTCGTTAGGAACCGCAATGCATTCCTTAGGCGTCTCGAACCCAGACATGGAGAATTGTTTTCGAACAACTCCGACATCGAAGTATATAACACCGGAGCTAGGTATGTCAACTCGGATCCCTTTAACCGGAAACCAAAGGAAGAGATCTTGCGCTAATATACCTGATAAACTTCCGATGCTGCCGTAACCTATCGTACCTGTGATGTTGGCTTCGTAATGTAGCTCACTTTCGTACTTAGCTTTGCACGATTGGTTCAAGAAAACCGAGAATTCACCTGTCTCTTTATCAAAGCCAAATTCCTTCACGCCTTTTGGTAATAGCCCCATTGGCAACTCATGCTTTTCAAGGATCTTGTATATCGAATCATTCTCGGATAAAACCACAGGGATCCAGATCGAGATCGAGATCGAAACGGCGATAAGAAGCTGAAGAAACGCGAATTTAATAACACGATGCATTGAAGAAGGCTTAATCGTCTGAGTTCATGACAAACAAAATTAAAAGTTAGGGTTTAAACGATGGAGAAGAAGAAGACGACATTGATGACAGCTTGAAACAGAGTGGATCGAAATTATTGGAGAGCGAGCTATGATCCTCTGCATCTGAGTTCACACTGCTGAAATAGCAAACCAGCCAATAGTAATAAACTACGTGTAAATTTCATTGTCAGTGGGCCTAGATGCTCGAAATTAAAGTGGTCTGTCACATGGGAAAGAGAGTTAAGAATGATACACGCACGTAAGATGCGCGTGGAGAACAGACGGGGTTGCACAAGCTCGGATATAGACAATACTAGAGGCGCGTGATTGCAACTGCTTAAAGAGGCAAAAGGTTATTATGACACATTACCGAAAATACACCAGACCTAAATTTTCACCTGCATGTGCGTGCTTCTCTCAAACAAATTGCCAAGCCTAAACTATATTTATTGCTAATTCGAACTGCTTTTATTAGAAAAAAGTAGGACTGAATGTTAATTGATATAATAAATTAGAAGTAATTTTAATAATTATAGTAAATTTTAAATATAAATCTAACAAAAATATTATATCTGAAAATTTTTTTTGGATCTGATAATTAAGAGAGAGAAAGTTAAAGAGAGAATATTATTAAAGAGAGAAATGTTGCGAGTGAATTATAACGTTCGTTTACGAACGTATATATACAAAAATATTAGAAGTTACTTTGTGTGCATAGTAACGATGAGGTTCACATGTTTATATATAAAACGTCACTGCTTACGTACATATATATTTATAACACTTCCCATTTGACACCAGTGTCACTATCACCTCTTGCATTACGTCTTTGTTGCCTAGTTAAAAACCTTCTTAAGAAAATCCATTGGGAAAAACCCGAGTAAGGTAAAAGAGTACAACTGCGTAAGCTCCCCCTTGAACAAACATGTCATCGTCTCAAAGGTCTTATTAAAGACGCATTCCGATATTAAAAACATGTTTCCTGAACGTCAAAGTTGGTAAAGACTTTGTGAAGAGATCTGCAGCGTTTTGGGAATATTGAATGTATCTTACTTCAATCTCTTTGTTCTTCTCGAGCTCTTGGGTATATGAAAAGAACTTTGGAGGGATATGTTTACTTCTGTCACTTTTGATATATCCTTCCTTTGTTTGAGCAACACAAGCTGCGTTATCTTCGTACAAAATTGTTGGTTCCTCATTGCTACCAGTTCCGCTAGTCAGTTTAATGTGTCGACTGATCGATATGAGCCATGCACATTCTCTGCTTGCTTTATGAAGAGCAATGATTTCAGCATGATTTGAAGAAGTAGCCACAAGTGTTTGTTTTTGAGAACACCAAGAAATAGCAGTGCCTCCGATCATGAAAACGTATCCTATTTGGGATCGAGCTTTATGTGGATCTGATAAATATCATGCATCTGCGTAGCCAACCATTTCACCTTTAGAATCTCTAGGATAAAACAATCCTAAATCAATACTTCCCTGTAGGTAGCGAAAGATATGTTTAATCTCATTCCAATGTCTTCGCGCAGGTGACGAACTGAATCTTGCCAAAAGATTAACTGCAAATGAAATATCAGGCCGAGTACAATTAGTAAGATACATAAGTGATCCATTGACACTTAAATATGGTACTTCAGGACCAAGTATCTCTTCGTTTTCCTCTGGTGGTCGGAAATGATCATTCTCAACTTTTAATGATCTAACGACCATATGAGTACTAAGAGGAGTTGCCATATTCATGTTAAAGCGTTTTAACACTCTTTTGGTATATGTAAATTGATGGAAAAATATACCATTAGGAAAATGCTCAATTTGTAGACCAAGAAAATTTTTTGTTTGCGCGAGATCTTTCATCTCAAATTCTCCTTTCAAATAGTTTGATGTTTTTTGTATTTCCCCTTGAGTTCCAATAAAATTTAGATCATCAACATACACAACAATTATCACAAATCCTGATGTTATTTTCTTAATGAAAACACATGGACATATAGGATCATTCATATATCTTTCTTTCATTAAATGCTCACTGAGACGATTGTACCACATACGTCCATATTGTTTTAACCCATATAATGATCTTTGCAATTTTATAGCACATAACTCTATGGGTTTGGATTTTAATGACTCAGGTACTTTAAACCTATCGGGAATTCTCATATAGATATCAGTATCTAATGATCCATACAGATATGTCGTTACGACATCCATGAGACGCATTTCAAGTTTTTCATAAGCCGCTAGGCTCATCAGAAATCTAAATGTGATTGCATCCATAACAGGAGAGTATGTTTCCTCATAAACGATTCTTGGCCTTTGAGAAAAACCTTGAGCCACAAGGCGATCTTTATATCTCATTATCTCGTTTTTCTCATTTCATTTTCGAACGAAAACCCATTTATAGCCAACTGGCCTCACATCTCTTGGTGTGGGTATAATGGGACCAAGTACCTCTCGTTTATTAAGTGAATCTAGTTATACTTGCATTGCATCTTTCTATTTTAGCCAATCATGTCTCCTTTGACATTCATATACAGATTTTAGCTCTGAATCTTTGTTTTTGTCATTTACTTCCTTTGACACAAGGAATGCGAAAACATCATCAACTTTATTTCGATTCCATATCTTTCCATTATGAAAAAAGTTGATAGAAATCTCATGATTTTCTTCAGGTTCCTCATGATCAATATTTTCATCAACCGTGTGAGTTGGTTCCTCTAAAATACTTTCAGTTATTTTGGCGTTATCTTGTTTTTCAGCTTCCTTTCGTTTTCTAGGATTTTTATCCTTAGAAACATGTCTAAGGATTTCAACATGTCTACCACGCTTCAAGTGGGTTCTAGACTCTCGTGTATCATTTGCTCCCCCACATTCTTGTGGGATTTCAATTCGAGTAGGTGCATTTGCTGCCGATATATGAGATTTAGTTACCGTTTTGGTATCTGCAAATGCATCAGGTAATTGATCTGCTATACTTTGCAAATGTATAATTCGTCGAACTTCTAGTTCTGACTGTTTTGTTGGTGGGTCAAGGTATAACATGGATGATACATTCTATTTGATATCCTTCCCAACCTCCTTATTTTATCCCCTAGAACTGGGAAGACTTTCTCATCAAATTGACAATCAGCAAAATGTGTTGTATATACGTCACCCATATGTGGCTCTTGGTATCGTATAATCGATGGAGAATCAAAATAAACATATATTCCTAACCTTCTTTGTGGTCCCATCTTTGTACGTTGCGGTGGTGCTATAGGCACATAAACTGAGCAACCAAAAACCTTTAAATGAGAAATATTTGGTTCTCGACTAAATGCTAGTTGCAATGGGGAATATTTATGATACGCACTTGGTCTTATCCGAATGAGTGCTTCTGCATGCAGAATTGCATGTCCCCATGCTGAGGTTGAAGTTTAGATCTCATGATTAATGGTCTTGCAATCAATTGCAAACGTTTAATTAACGATTCAACCAAACCATTTTGAGTATGAACATGAGCTACTGGATGTTCAACATCAATTCCCGTTGCCATACAATAATCATTGAAGGCTTAGGATGTGAATTCACCAGCATTATCGAATCTAACTCTCTTAATTTGATAATCAGAAAACTGGGCTCTCAGTTTGATTTTTGAGTTAGGATTCTAGCAAATCCCTGATTTCAAAACGATAATAGACATACATGTGACCATCTGCTTGAAGCATCAATTAACACCATAAAGTAGTGAAATGGTTCACATGGTGGATGTATTGGTCCACAAATATCACCTTGAATGCGTTCAAGGAACTTTGGTGATTCTTTATCAATTTTGGTTAGCGATGGTCTTATAATTAATTTTCCAAGAGCAAATGCTT
>OVBE01002571.1:0-30026 GCA_900406425.1 Iberis pinnata
CATTTAGACCTCGCGAAGATGACGAGGAAATTTTAGGTCCTGAAGTACCATACATGAACGCTATTGGTGGACTTATGTATCTTGCAAATTGCACTAGGCCAGATATAACGTTGCTACTAATCTGCTTGCAATATACAGTTCGTCACCTACGCGCAGACATTGGAACGGGATAAAGCACATATTCCGTTATCTTCAAGGTACANCAGTTGATAGAACTATTTTATTGTAGAATATATGCGTTCGGTCTAGTCGGTTTTGCAGATGCAGGTTATTTATCCGATCCACATAAGGCTCGATCGCAAACCGGATATGTTTTTACATTCGGTGGAACTGCAATCTCGTGGCGTTCCCAAAAACAGACTTTGGTCGCCACTTCTTCAAATTATGCAGAAACAATTGCTCTTCACGAAGCATGTAGAGAATGCGTTTGGCTCAGATCATTGACTCAACATATACAAGAAGCAAGCGGTATAACAGTCAATAAAGAGCCAATAACGTTGTTTGAAGACAATGCTGCCTGTGTCGCCCAACTCAAAGAAGGATATATCAAGAGCGACCGGACAAAGCACATTCCTCCAAGATTTTTCTCTTACACGAAAGAACTTGAGAAAAACGAGGAAGTTGATGTCCAGTATATCCGTTCAAGCGACAACCCAGCAGACCTTTTTACAAAGGCGCTTCCTACAACAGTTTTTCGAAAGCATATCCAAAGAATTGGAATGCGTCACCTACGCGACTTGTGAAGACAAAATTATACACATCCCTTCCAAGGGAAGATTATGATACTATACTCTTTTTCCCTCGTCATGGTTTTTATCCCACTGGGTTTTTCCATGATTAGGTTTTTAACGAGGCGGTACATAATCTCTAAATGGATAATCAAGGGGGAGTATTATAGTAAAATGATATATACAAAGAGTATTATCCAAATAATATAATAATTATATACCATGATTATCCATTACAAACCGACATATGATACATATGTAATATATGTATAGCTCGTGTACTATATATAGAGTACACTATCATTTGTAAAACTTACACACTCAATAAAAATTATCTTTTCACCTCTTGCTCTCTCTCTCTTATACGACATCAAAAGAGAATCTTTTCTCTAACAAAGAAACATATATATACACATATAATAATAATAAATATATTATTATACAACAAATATCTAATTTTTAGATGGGTGTCGATCAATTCTATATGAATTGTTCCAAAATATTATGACCATACCAAAATTTAATTTTGTGTAAATTTATACACTAGTTAATAAAATTGGTCAATTTACGCGTGAATTTTTAAAATTATGCTAAATTTTATATATTCATTAATAATGTTAATTTTCCTGTTAAATCATATTTAGTCATTTATCGTGTCAAATTTTATTTAATTTTGACAAAACTAAAAAAATATAAACATCATTATGTGCAAAAAAAAATTTCTTGTTTTAAGAGTTTCACCGTCTTCTTTTTAATTTTTGTTCACCATCTCTCCGTCAATTCATTCTTCCAAGTAAGCTTTTGTGATTGTAATTGCTTTGAACACAAGAAATACAAGAATAATAATTCGATTAATGAAAACATAGTACTTAAAGGAAATGAAACAGAGTTGAAACAAACTAAGCTATAAACTAAGACACACTTCTACACTACTTCACTACTTAACCATGTAGCTAATAAAAAAGAAATAGCAATTGACATAATCCAATCTAATTGAATGAATTAAATCTTTATTCTTCATTCTTGTCGCCAACTAAATGTCCCCATCAGTTCCTCCCTTGAGCTAAACTTTCTTGAAAGTTTAGATAACAACACACATACCAAGTTCTTCTCTGATGTGTTGAAAAGAAATCTTCTTCAATGGTTTTGTTATTATGTCAGCTAACTGATCCTTTGTATTACAATACTCAAGCTTAACAACTCTTTTCTTAGTCAGTTCTCTGAGAAAATGATAGCGTACCCTTATGTGCTTTGATCTTCCATGCATGATTGCATTCTTGGACAACTTTAATGGTTGAGGTATTGTCACAAAGAAGCACCATCTCACTTGCTTGTTGATGTCCCATTTCCTGCAATATTCTCCTCATCCAAACAACTTGACAATCACATATTGCTGATGCAACATACTCTGCCTCGGTAGTTGAGAGTGTGACTATAGGCTGTTTCTTAGATGACCAAGCCACTGCACCTCCACTCATCAAAAACACATAACCAAATGTGCTTTTGCTATCATCAGTGTCATCTGCATAATCATTATCTGTGTACCCAATAACTCACTTTCTTTCCCTTTCTTGTACCATATGCCATAGCTCATTGTTCCCTTTACGCATCTCATGATTATCTTGGTTGTTCCAAGATGCAGGCTTGTAGGATTAGCCATATATCGGCTAATGAGACTCCCAACAAACATCAAATCTGGACGAGTTGATGTAAGATACATCAGGCTCCCTACAACCTGTTTAAAAAAAGTTGCATTCACTTTCACACCATCTAGATCTTGATTAACTTTCTGTCCAGGAACAATTGCATTGTTAACAGATTTGAATTTTGCATTTCAAATCTTTCAATCACTTCAGCTGCATATTTACTTTGACAAATATGAATTTCAAACCTCTGTTTTGAGTCACTTCTATGCCCAAGAAGAATCTCATTTTTCCCAAATATGTCATATCAAATTCTCTTTTCATGGAGATCTTGAAATTATTCAGCATTTATTCGTCATTTCCAGTATATAGTAGATCATCAACATAAACACTTACTATCAAGATGTTACCTTCATTTCTTTTGATGAACAATGTTTGTTCACTGGGATTGTTGTTGAAACCTTCTCTGACAAAATAAGCTTTAATACGGCTGAACCATGCTCTAGGAGCTTGTTTCAATCCATATAGTGCCTTGTGGAGCTTGTAAACCATGTGTTCCTTTCCTGGTGCTTCATAACCTTCAGGATGCTCTACAAAGACATCTTCAATCAGATTTCCATGTAAAAAAGCTGATTTTACATCCAACTGGAACACTCCCCATTCGTTTTGTGCAGCCATATCAAGAATCACTCTCAGTGTATCTAATCTTGCAACTGGATCAAATACCTCAGTATAATCAACTTCATACTCTTGTGCATATCCTCTAACCACTAGTCTTGCTTTAAATTTATCAACTTCTCCAGATTCATTCAACTTGGTCTTGTAAATCCATTTAAGTCCTATGACTTTAGCATTGTTTGGCATATCCATTAGTGACCAAGTCTTGTTTCTCTCAATTGATTCTATCTCCGAGTCCATGGCATTTCTCCATTTTTGATCTTTGATAGCTTCTTGAAAGTTTGTGGGATCAGAGATGATCATGAAGGATAAGCTTGAACCCTGGAATTCAAAGTTCTCAGAACTTACCATGTTTAATTCTTCTTCTGTAAAGTTGAGATCCTTGCTTAGAATATAATCATAAGCCCAGAATGGTGGTCGTCTTGACTTTTTTCCCAGTGAAGTGGATAGATCACTTGATTGAGTGGGACTAGATCCTGCTTCCAAAGTATTAATGTTGTTTCCAATCTCAGTTTCTTGTTGTTGTTCTGACTCTTGTCCTGGTTGACATTGTTCAGCCTGATTCTCTTCTTCCAACTCTACTTCATCTACCTCATATGGTTCTGCGTTTTCATCATTCTCAGCAAATTCATGATCATTTTCCCATTCAAGTCTTGTTCCCTGGTTATTTGAATAATCAGCTTGTGTCCATATCTAAGTTTTATCTTCTTCAAAAGACACATCTCGATTGATGTGAATCTTTTTCTCAATTGGATCATACATCTTGAAAGCCTTGGACTCACTGTTGAATCTTAACATGACACACTTTACACTTTTGTCATCTATTTTGGTTCTCTTAACATCAGACACATGAACATGTCCTACATAGCCAAATACCCTGAAGTGTTCAACTGATGATTTTGTTCCACTCCAGGCTTGCTCA
This sequence comes from Iberis pinnata, assembly GCA_900406425.1. Lineage (NCBI taxonomy): Eukaryota > Viridiplantae > Streptophyta > Magnoliopsida > Brassicales > Brassicaceae > Iberis > Iberis pinnata. Next base: position 3,972 of record OVBE01002571.1, read on the forward strand.
GTCATGTCTTTCACAATCATAGTAGGAGATATGTTCAATACATGTATTGCCCAACACACTGCATCTGGCCCTTGTCTGTTAAATTTATAGAACTTTTTGGTGGTGATGTGGTTATATCATTATAATTTTTTTAACCCTTTAGAGTGTTTTAGAACTTTGCATTTTACCTTTCTAGTATTTGAAGTATTAAGTTTTTACTTTCGTTTTGTTGTAAAGTCTGGAATTTATTTTTACATGTGCTATATTTTTAGAACGTGATCAGTTACAAATTTGTTCATTTTTCTACAAAACTGCAACAACAAAAAATTTAAACTATTCTCAATAATGCTTAAAATAATATTCTACATTTATCTTTTTATCACCATTTAAACCATAATGGGTTAATCCAATAGCAATTTTAGGCATAGAGAATCGATTCTGATGAAATAATGTTACATGATTAATGCCATTTTTCCTAACATGCCATATATATATACATTACAAACATAGATATATCTTGTGTGTGTACAGAATAAGTTTAATAACAAAATATTTATATAAAAATATTAGTGTTTAATGTTTTAAAAATGTATTGATTATTTAAATTAAATCTAATTTATAGCATAGTAAAAATTATAAATATTATAAAATGAAATTTTTTAATTTCACAAATCTGAACTATATTTATTTTTATCTTGTTTAATTTTTAAAAAATAAATTTATTATCAATTTTACAAACTAAATTAAATTTTAAATATTATCAAATAAAAAGAAAAATGTATTATATTTTTTTGTTATGAAGTACATTATTATATTTAAATTTTAAAAATATAAAATATTATAGTATTTTATTATTTTTGATTTGATTATTAATTTTAACTACAAAATTAATTACCAAAATAAAATTTTAAATTAGATGTTCTTAAATAATAATTTTCTTATTATAATTTATCAGTTTTTAGTATATTTATATTACGTTTTTAGTATAATACTCACTTTTCATTTGGTGTAAGATACTTTACAAAGAAAATAGATTAAATAATATATGTCCGATTTTAAAATTTAAATCATGACATGTTAAAAAAATATTTATTATTAATTTTACATTATGTAATTATAAATTTTTATTTTAAATAAAAAATAGAGAATATAAACTAAATATATAAAGTGGATATTAAAAAAGATATCATTAAATATATCACTAAAAATAAAAATATAATAAGGACACCAAAATAAATTTAAAAATATATTAATAAAAATTGTAAATAATTATAGAACGCAATATAAAACTTGTATATAAATTAAAAATCTCAAAACAATTGTGAAAGATTTTAATGTTTTTTAATATATTTAATATTTAATATTTAATATTTATATTTTGTTTTCCATAATAAGTCAAGTAGTTGAAATTTTGAATTACTAAATTAAAAAAATTAACTTACTCAGCCAATCCGTTGTGATTCAAAAAAATTAATAAATCCATCAGTCGATGTAAAAAGTTTTTTTTTATATAGAGAAATCGTTTATATTGTCCTGTATCTCAAAACAAAATCGCATATATCCTTGTTTTAATTATAATTTCTTTTACATTTATTTTTAAATCGAAATACAAGTTAAAGACTAAAAAATTTATGATGTTTGAGTTATTTACAAAAACACCAATAGAATACCCACCCAAATGGAATATCTATCGGATCTAGGTGGGTAAATTTAAAACCGAATCGAAAACGCAAATCAAAAGAACGCGATTTGTTTTAAAAGTTTTAAGTTTCGATTTCACCATCAATTTAAGAATCAAACTGAAATTTGATTGTTCTTCATCTCGAGAATCTCTCTCCCTCTCTCTCTTGTGACACTAGGAAAACTCAGGAAACTAGGAGAAGAAGAAGAAACCACATCATCTAGAGGTAAAATCCTTCAATTTTTCGAGTTAGGGTTTCAAATGAAACTGATAAAGTCCCGACATTTGCATCGGTTGTGTTTCTAGGATACAATTTCTATCGATTAGATATATCTCATTTTGGTGAAGTAGTGTTGTAAAGCGGTTGTGTTTGTTGTGTAGAAAGTGAAAATGCCTCCAAAGACAAAATGGACTAGGAAGAAGAAAACCAAACGTGTGAAAGAAAAAGCTTCTCCTATGAAACGTATGAAAGGTTGAAGATGCGGTACAAGAGCATGAGAACGAGGCGAATGAGACAGTTGATCACACGAATGAGGCGGTTGAAGATCAACAACATGATGAGAAAAACGAAGACACAACCGAGGAGAACCCGTTTGAAGATGATGAATAAGAAGTTGAAGAAGAAAATGAAGACATTAACTCTGGTGAAGGTTTGCAAGAAGGAGAAAAGGAAAAAGAGACAAATTCAGTTGAACATAACGAACAAGAAGTTCAACAAGAAAATGAGGAAATTAACTCTGGTGAAGGTTTGCATACCAATGAAGAAGGAGATGAAGGAAGTGAAAGAACATTAAGCGATATCTGTGAAGCACATGTTAATATTTCTTCCTATGTCTCTTAGTTTGAATAATAAAATTGGTAGAACTAAGGATAACTAGTTTGTTTGTACTACTGGTATAACTAAGTATAACTCATATACATTGTTTGTTGGTTTTTTGCAGGATTCTGATGATGGTGCTTTAAAACCTTTGGGCATGTACTTTCCACCGACTGAGTACAATAAGAAGATAAAAGTATCAACGAGGTGTTATGTTGCTGAAGTACTAAAAACGCTAGAATAATTATACCCCCGCTGAATAGGCTAGAGAAGATTTATTTTGATAATCATCGGCAGTTCAAGCACATATTGCACATGCCAAAGGATGAAAACCACAAGGTTATGGGTATGTGGATGCTCCTCCTCAGAACCGCACATATAGAAAAGGAAAAGGAGGTATGGTTTGTTGTCAATGGTTGTCCCATACGCTATGGTATTAGGGAACATGCTTTGATATCCGGGTTGAACTGTAAAAACCATCCACTAAACTACAAGAAAGTCGGAGGCATGAACTTTGTTAAGAAATATTTTGGCACTGGTATAGTAAGATACCAAGACGTGAAAGCAAAGGTTCAGGAGGGAATGCAACCTTCTCGTGATAAGTTGAGGTTCTTGGTCTTGTATTTTCTATCAAGTATTATTCTCGGGCAGAGAAAGACCGGTAAGGATGCCCCTTCTGTGGATGAATTCCTGCTGAGAGCAGTTGATGATCTGAACTTATGTAGCACATTCCCTTGGGGTAGATTTTCCTTTGATTACATCTTAAAACAAATTTCTCATACTATGGCTCATTTTGGAGGGAATGTCAAAGAAGATGTGATATGGCCAATTCCAGGCTTCTGCATTCCAATGGAGGTAAGTCTTTTAAATAAATTTTATGAGTTTTTCATCTATTATAATGTGAGTTTATGGACAGTGTGATACTATGTGATACTGACATTTCCCGTATTTTTGTAACATTTGTAGCTCCTAGAATTTGAGGTTATTAAGGAATTGAGGGTTAGCTTCATAGATTCAGTTCAAGGCGTAGACCCAGCATGTCCAAGGATGTGCAAATCAAAGTTCAAGAGGGGTGAAATGAAGGGATTTCAACTATCAAAAATAAATAAGGAACTTGGTAATACTAAGGTTAGTTGTCTGCTTAAAAAATTATGTGATGTGCATTACTCATTTATTATGTATTTGATATGCATTAGTGGTTTGTTTTGTAGGATATTGAGAACATATTGAGTGTTACCGAAGAGGAACAAAGTCTACTAGATATGATTACTTAACCAAAGGACGTTATGGATAAGGATGACGTGATTGTTGAGAGTTGGATGAAAAGGTTTTATTGTGGAGATGTTGTTAGGTTTGAAGATATGCTAGAGGAAGATGTGACTGCCCGAGAAGCCCATATCCCTGATAATGGTGGAACAGAGACAGGATCTGAGACAAGAGCCACTAATGAAGGAGCTTCAATGACGGCGAAAATGAATGAACTGGTAGAACTCTTTAACATCTTCAAAGAAGATATGGGAAAGCGGATGAAGAATATTAAAGAAAAGGTTGGAGAGTTTAACTCAATACTTGCTGCCACAGAAGGTTATGCTCAGGAGCACCTAGATGCTAGGAATGCCGAGGTGGAGGAAGAGGTAAGGCTAACGAAGAGGCCAAAGAGGTCAAATAAATGAATTGATATCCTTTTTGTTTTAAGTAAAACTGATATTGCTTTTGTTTTTTGCTTAAACTTATGTTGCTTTTGGTGTGTACTAAAATCTAAACTTATGTTGTTTCCTTATGTTGCCTTTTGTTTAATTAAAATTTGTGTTGATGTTGGGTTGTAGTAAAACTAGTAAATTTGGAACTTTGGGAAATACATAGAAAACTGAAATACTAGAAACACTGGAAATACTAGAAACATATCAATCACGGGGAATACACATCTTGAGCTCAGCAATCTCTGTACGGATTTTGTTCATTTCCCTCTTTTAACGGCGAACCTCATCCTCAATTCCATAAACCCATGGTTGACGGAAGTGGAAACCGTCATCTTTGAAATCTTTGCAAGTCTAGTACTTTCGGTCTGGCATGAAATCATAATTTTTTGGATTAGTAGAAACCTCTTCGACTATTCCTTCTCCATAAGGGCACTCATCTGGAATCCCGAAGTGAGCATTTGCGATGAACTCAATCATGTCGTATTGCTCCTTCATCTTCTTCATTTCCCTTCTTTCTTCTTTCTAGACCTATGGATCGATTTTCTGTTGAGAAAATTATTGTTTGAGATAAAATGAGTGAGAGAGATGGAGAGAGAATGATGTGAGAGAGATGGAGAGAGGTGATATGATATAAAGATGATTTTAGATTTTTTAAAAATTCCGCCTAAAATTTGAAGGGTTTCACGCCAAAAGAATTTGAAAATTTCACGCCAAAACATTTAACTTAGCCCGCTAAAAATTTAAGTAGTTATCCTTAATATAGTAATTGTACGAAATTAACAAATATTTGTACTTTCGGTGAATTTCAGTTATTTTAGTATTACATATAGTTATATTTTGTTTTATTAGTTGTATAATGAGCCATAAGATTTAAAACTATGATTATTGATGTTTTGCGTATTTAAAATGTCTATAAAAGTTCTAATGAAATTCGATATTGATTAGTCTCATATTTAACAAAGTATCATATAGAAGTGTATATTGTGTGTTGTGTTGTAGAGTACATATCATTTTTATCATTTTTCTTATGGATTGTAAAATTAAATCTGCTAGCTTTGTTATCCAATTATGAGTTTACATTAATGACAAGGTTGTATAGTGTGATAATGTAATATTCATAACTCAAATCGAATTTTAATTTCAAAATGTCATACTAAAATTACACAGATTTACATAGTTGTACAAATAAAACAAAGTAATATTGAAACATGAGAATTTCCAAATAACAATCATTGTACGCTTTGTCTTGGACGCCTTTTATTTTGTGTCCTTTTCCGACGTTCCCCAACTGAAACCTTTTCACTTTCTTTCTTCCCCTCTTTTCGATACGTTTTGGAGCCATGATCTTCATTTATTTGATGTAATCATGGATGTCCCATTGACTCCTATCAGGAACCACATAAATAGACCTATAATATGTCAATGCCCACAACTATTTCCAATAGTATTTAGTGATCAAATCTTCAAGCTGGAAAACAGAACGACTACCATGGTTAGAGCATGAAATTTGGTTTGAATATAGAATGTAAGCTGCTATTTCGTGGACACAAGGATATTTTTTAATGTCAAAGAGCCTGCAACTGCAACTTTTTGTTTCAAGATTCACCAAATACGACTTCCCATCAGTATCGACGACATTGTATTCAAGATCGAAAGAGTTTACCTCCGACACAATTAATTTTTTTGCAACCAACCATGCTTCATGCACATAATTTTCTACTAGAGGCACTAGTCTTCGTTCACTAGATCCTCTAACTGTTTCTTTACTATGTTCATTAAGCCAATCATCGGCTTTTTTAATGATCGTATCCAGTAAGGGTATTAGAGAGTACTTCCTCACATCCTTAAACACGCTGTTCATCGACTCCACAATGTTACTTGTCTCGATATTGTATCTATCTCCTGGAAACCAACACCTCGCCCACTTTTCTTTCTCACTACTTTCCTCCACATACTTCACAGCAGAAGGAAATCGAATCTTGAAAGCAAAATAAGAAACATCAAATTCAGGCATTGTGTAAATCCGAGCCATTTCCATAAAGTTCCATTGAACTACTTATTTATTGACGTTAGTATCATAACCTTTCACATTTTAAGACAAATGCCAGATACAATGAGCATGATGAGCCATCGAAAATACATTGGCTATGGCATTGACGAGGCTTACATTTTTGTCACTCATAAAAACTAACTCCGATGAATCTGACACAACAGTTTTGAACATCTGAAAAAACTAATTCCAACTGTCCTTATTTTCACCATCTAGAACACCAAAGGCTAAAGGAAAGTGGTGCCGATTAGGATCCTGGGCCATTGCAAAAACGAGTACAACACCATATCCATTTTTAAGAAAAGTAGCATCCACGGTTACAACTTTCCTCATCACTTTAAAACCTTATATGCTAGCTCCCAGAGCGATGAACAAGTACTTGAATCTGTCTAATTCATCCACTTTCACACTTTTTATTGTCCCTTCATTGATCTTTTCTAACATTTATAAATAAGAATACAACATCTGATAACTTTCTTCAGGAGTCCCACGAAAAACGTTGATAGCTTCATTTTTACCTCTCAAAATAGTGGAGTATGATATATTGACACCAAGTTTTGTCCACACCAGATCCATTATACTTCTAGGAGGAGGAGTTTCCATTTGCCTTGGATAATCATCACGCATAAGAGATGCAACTAGTTGTGGCGTGCCTTTCCTCTTTGAGTTACAATTACTCTGACTTCCACGAGAGCATGTATGCATCTTGTTATACGTTCTAATAGAGAGCATTTCAGAGTTTTTAATCTTCGCATCTCATAGTACCCATTTACATCATTCTTTAGGAAATTTTAACACTAATCTCTCTTTATCTGATTTGACCAGCTTAAACCCAAAACTTTTCTTACATGCGCCTCTATCCACCACTTCCTGCACTGCCTTTCTACTAACAAACTCTTGTTGTATTTTCAAACCAAGACCATCTTCCCATTCCTCCATAAACTGAATTGGTTCCACAAGAGGTGGAAAATCTACAAGTTTATTACGCATTTATGTGTCTTGCGCATCAGTATCCACATTGCCATAAACATTTTCATCCACATTTACTCCTTCAACGACATTTTCTACCATCTCCTCAATCACCACTATCTCCCCTACGCATTGTTTATCAACTTTATTGTTCCCACCATATAAAGATATGGCTTGGTTTTCATTTCTGATTTCATCATCATTCGAATGCAACACCTCATAATTCATACATACAGAACTTTGTTTGCCTGCTTTTGAAACTTTTGAAATTTTAATGACTTCCACAAACAAAATGCACTTGCGGTTCTCTTTATCAAGGGACCATAGATAACCACAAAGGTCCTCATCATCAGAAATCGAGAATTTTTCATCACACCCAACCAACAGTGGAATGTAACTCAATTTCAGTTTGACATTACTTTCATCTAACCCGAGCTTTTTGCAGATACTTGCTTCTACAATTGAAAGACTTATCTCCCCTATTTCAATTTTCCACACTAAACAATACATTTTATCTTCGCATTTGAAGTGTATGATGACATTGTTGCTCATTATATCCTGCAAAACCATTGAATATCATCCATTATGCATAGATAAATCATCGCAACAAAATTAATTCGTATTCAAAAACTATTAAAATTCTGCCAGTATTACTAGTTATACCACAATTATCAGTAATACTAGTTTCCCTAATTGCCCTCTCGTACCAGTATCGATTTTCAAAACTACATGCATTACGAATCGAACATTGCAACCATTCTCCTACTCAATTCAAGTCATAATGGACTCGAAGACCAAGGTACGACATCAAAGCTTTGAACTTACCGGTTCTCCAGCTCGTTCAAGATCTTTGTAATCGGGAAAAGCTTACTTACTGGTTCTTTCTGTATCTAATCGGGAAAAGTACGTAACCGAGGCAGAGCAGCTTTCGAGTGGAAGAGGAGAGCCACAGGAGGTCGCGAAATCATATTATAAAGCTCTCCCACCTCGTCTCTCCAGTGAACCAAATCGGAGCTCTCATCCAAATCGAATCGGAAATCGTAAAAACCAAACCGCAACCACAACTGTATTTGTGTTTTTTAGTTTTATTATATTTATTTATTTATTTTTTTATTTTTTTTTTAAGTTAATATTGTAGTTTCGAGTTATTTAATAAAATTAGGATATGTAGATTTTTTTTAGAATATGAATGATTTCATTTGTTTGTAAAAAAGATATACTCCCTCTGTTTCTCAATACTTGATTTTCTAGAGTTTTCACACATATTAAGAAACCAATAATTATATTGTTTGTTTCTCTCTCTTTAACTAACTTTAATTATATTTTTCATATTTCAATGCTTCAAAAAATAATAATATTATGAATAATTAAATTAATTATATCAAAAAGTTATAATTATTGTCTTAAAACATGTGTGTAATGATTGTTTCTAACTAAAAAGTGTGATTGATTAGCTTTGAGAAGATAAAAACATTAACTAAAAAGTAAAAAATCAAGTATTATGAAGAAAAAAAATAAAACTTGACGAGGTAGTATTAGAAAATGTCTCTTTTATACACTTATCCTAATAAGATTTGTCCCAAAAATCTTATTATTGTTATATAAAGAGGCGTAAATTCCGAAATCCAGCGTCGTTCTCGGGTGCCACATCTGCTAGAGAACCCAAATCTTTTCCTGTATATAAGAAGAAGACTCCATTGATCGGCTCTTATTTGTGACTCAAAAACCTCGATTTTTCAAAACCCTAGATTTCTCGTAGAGTGAATATGGAGAGTTCTTCAACCATCGCCAGAAAGACTTGGGAGCTCGAGAACAACATTCTTACCGTGGAACCACCCGATCCAGCCTCCGATGGTATTTTCTTCTACGACGACGCTGCACAAACCAGGATCCAGCAGGAGAAGCCATGGGCCTCCGATCCTAACTACTTCAAGCGCGTCCAAATCTCAGCGCTCGCTCTTCTCAAGATGGTTGTTCACGCGCGCTCTGGTGGCACAATCGAGATTATGGGTCTTATGCAGGGAAAGACCGATGGTGATACAATCATCGTTATGGACGCTTTTGCTTTGCCTGTGGAAGGAACTGAGACTAGGGTTAATGCTCAGGCTGATGCGTACGAGTACATGGTTGAATACTCACAGACCAACAAATTGGTAATCTCTCTCAGCTTCTGTGGTATTCTAGGGTTTTAGAATTGCCCTCATAGTTACCCTTCCTTAATGGATTTGTAATGATGCTTTTTCTACAATTCAAACTCTTTGATTTGTTAATACTGTTGACTTGAATCATAGGCTGGGAGGTTGGAGAATGTTGTTGGATGGTATCACTCTCACCCTGGCTATGGATGCTGGCTTTCTGGTATTGATGTATCAACACAGATGCTTAACCAACAGTACCAGGAACCATTCTTAGCTGTTGTTATTGATCCAACAAGGACTGTTTCAGCTGGTAAGGTTGAAATTGGGGCTTTTAGAACATATCCAGAGGGACATAAGATCTCAGATGATCATGTTTCTGAATATCAAACTATCCCTCTCAATAAAATTGAGGACTTTGGTGTACATTGCAAACAGGTGCTTGTTTCCTTTTTTTAATCTTGGGGGTTTTCATCATCATGATTAATGCTTATGATTGATATGTTTTTCTTTTCTTATGTGGCAGTACTATTCATTGGACATCACTTATTTCAAGTCATCCCTTGATAGTCATCTTTTAGATCTCCTTTGGAACAAGTATTGGGTGAACACTCTTTCTTCTTCCCCACTGCTAGGAAATGGAGACTATGTTGCTGGACAAATATCAGACTTGGGTAAGTTCTTGGATTTGCAGGAGTAACTTAGTGTACTTATTTCATCTAACTTTGCTTATATGATGTAATCTTTTGCAAATGAAGCTGAGAAGCTTGAGCATGCTGAGAGCCAGTTAGCTCATTCACGGTTTGGAGGAATTGTGCCATCTACTCTGCAAAAGAAAAAAGAGGTTTGATTTTAGCAAATTTGTTGACTGTCAAAGTTTTTCCTTTCTAGTAATAGTATCAACATCTAGCTACTTGGATTGATAATTTGTATAGTAAAATCATCGGTTTGGGAGTTTAATTTGATGTGTGTTTGTGGATCACATTCAGGACGAGCCTCCACTTGCTAAGATAACTAGGGATAGTGCAAAGATAACTGTTGAGCAAGTCCATGGACTAATGTCGCAGGTGAGAGAGTAAACAGTCTGACATATAAATGCTACTCCATTTGCTATGATATTCACTCTCAAGTCTTTCATTCATCAATGTACAGGTTATCAAAGACATCTTGTTCAATTCTGTACGTCAGTCTAACAGCAAGCCTCCCAGCGACCCATCAGATCCAGAACCCATGATTACATCATGAAGTTACTATTATTTTGTTTTGTTTGCGCAAATTGAGTTTCCTTTTGACCCAGTTTTTATTTTATTTTATGCACTAGTGTTTCCCTAGCATCTACATAAAGTGACATGCCTTGGACTATCTTAATTGGTATTAGAGAATTTGGGCACTTGAAAAGTTGATGGAACAGAAAGCCATTTCTTTCCGGTTAAGCACATATCTGTAAAACCAAAATCCCAGACGCAAGAAAAATCTAACTCTGCACCATTTTAATTGAGAACACTTGAGTTCTGGTTCATGGACTCACTTAGACCAATTAATTAACCCCATCTAGTCGTGCTGCAGCGTCAAAGACACACCATAATTCACAGTTGTTGCATTTCATGAAGCATGCTGGTCCCCATATGAAAGAGTACAATTTTCTAATGAAATAAAACACAAATACAAAAATACGTCTACAAAACTAACAAAAATAAAAGTTGTTTTTCATACTTGTGGTTGAGATAGTGCCACAATGGTTTTTTCCCAAAAATAAAAAGTTAATAGTTGGTAGCGGAAATTATGAGGCATATGAAAATTATGATATCCAATATATGTATTGAATGTGTTCAGGTCTGAGCCTGAAAAAAATGTTTGTCTGATTATGTGTTAATGCGATGGGATTCTCCACGTTTGAAGAATAAAGAGCACGAAATGATGGAAAGTATAGAGAGAAAGAGAGTGTAAAGAAAAATTTTCTTTTTCTTTTCTCAACAATTATGACACGATAGACCGATCCAATATCAAAATCTTACGTTATCGGAGATGCGGAGATTCAATCCTTGGTGGAAGCCTCATGTATATAGAAAATATTAATGATTGGTTAATTATGAAATCAAGCCTAAATGTTTTTTTTTTTTTTTTGTATATATGTGTGCCTTGAGCTATTCTAAGAAACCATTAATTACTTAAGCAAAACATAAACAAAAGAGCAAATTAAGAGAAACATGATACTAAATTGATATGAACCAAGGTTGCAATACTCGTTTGTTGAGAACACCCTTATGCTAAAAGATGGAATGTAGGATGTCTTCCTAATAAAATCATGATAAAACTGGTCCTTTCCTTGTTCTCAACGAATTTGGACGAGCAGTCAATTGAAGCTTTGCCCCAACCCCTCTTCAACATCCTCCTCTCTCTCTCAATTTTTGCTCGATGTTGGCACAGCCAAAAAAACCAGAACAAATTCTCTCCCAAAAAGGGTTAAACGTCATAACCAAACTGTCACAAAACTGCTGATCAAGTGGAAGGTACTGTTACAGGATTAAGGAATGGAGTTCGTCAAGTGGAGATTAAAGACTTCTTTTTTTTTCCTGTATTCAGCTTAGCTTATTTTATGTATCGTGTTAAGTTAATTTTAGTTTAGCTTCTATTTCGGTTTAATGATTGTAAATAGTTTGCTTATAAAACCATTAAGAATCTGCTTTTGTACATATAATAAAAGTTCTTCTTCACTCGCTCTCTCTTCACTCTTTGCTACGATATTGTTCATCATTAACTTGATCTCTTCGAGGTAAGATTACTTTTTTTGAATCAACCTGTTTATAGATTCTCCTGATTCTCGTTCGCTCAAATCTATAGCTTTCATTCTCTGATTTGGATTTAGGGTTATGAAAATTTCTTGTTCTTCTCTTCCTCAGGTAATTCCTTTCACGACATTTGCGAAACTCCATGGTCGTCTTTCGTATTTTTCTAGAATCGAATATCTCTGTTGTTGAATCTTTCCTCTTATTTTTCTTCTTAATTTCACTTTGATTTTGCGTCTCTGTTAGTTCTCCTCGATTAGATGAATTCTTCATTCTCGATGATTGACCAGCTTAATGCATTTTTTAAAAAATGCAGGAGTAAGAAGCAATGTTTGGTCGACCTGCGATTCCTAGAAGCGGAGGTTTTCGTCCTGAGAACTTGGGTCAAACTGCATTGAACTTGATTGGAAACCTAGGTTTCTCATTGTTTGTCTTCAGTGTGCTAGTGTTCACCATTATCGCTGCAACTTATGAACCAGAGGACCCTCTTTTCCACCCATCTGACAAAATCACGACTTTTCTCACCTCCACATCCAACGCCACCATGAGATCTGATGACTCTGTTGTTAGAACCGGCGAAGATTTCATGGCAGCTAACCAAACTGCATTTGCTGCGTTTATCAACATCACAGATGTCGAAAGCACAGCCGAGGAGGAGAACGCTGAGTCTAACCAGTTGGATTGTGATGCTAATAGCCCCATCGATTGCAAAGATTCAGAGATTTTCCATCTTATGATGAAAGCTACGATAGACAAGTTTAAAGACATTCATTTTTATAAATTCGGTAAGCCTGCGGTTGGGGAAGGTGCGAATTCGTGTGATATGGCGTGGCGTTATAGGCCTAAAGATGGTAGGAGTGCTGCTTTTTACAAAGATTATAGAAGGTTTGTGATTGAAAAGTCTGAGAATTGTAGCCTTAGTGTGGTTGAGATTGGAGAGTATCACTCTGGTTTGAATGCGAGGAAGAGGAAGAGGAATCAGAAAGCTGGTTTTGAGAAAACTGGTGGAAGGAAAGATGATTTCTCGTTGCCTGTGGTTGGTGAAGCAGTGAATGATTCTCTTCCTACGGTTGAGTCAGAGAAGGCGTTTAAAAGCGGGAAGTACTTGGTTTATGTGGGTGGAGGAGATAGGTGCAAAAGCATGAACCATTTTCTGTGGAGTTTCTTGTGTGCATTAGGAGAAGCGCAGTATTTGAACCGGACTTTGGTCATGGATCTGACTCTGTGCCTTTCCTCCATATACACATCATCTGGCCAGAACGAGGAAGGAAAGGATTTCCGATTTTACTTTGATTTCGAACATTTGAAAGAAGCGGCTTCAGTCTTGGATGAAGTTCAGTTTTGGGGAGAGTGGGGTAAGTTGAAGAAGAAGAAGAATAATAAATTGAATCTACACTTAGTGGAGGACTTTAAGATGACACCAATGAAGCTAGTTGGTGTGAAAGATACGTTGATAATGAGGAAGTTTGGGACAGTAGAACCAGACAATTATTGGTATAGAGTATGTGAAGGAGATGCAGAATCAGTAGTAAAAAGGCCATGGCACCTGCTATGGAAATCAAAGAGGTTGATGGAAATAGTGTCTGCGATTGCATCAAGGTTAAACTGGGATTACGATGCGGTACACATCGAGAGAGGAGATAAAGCAAGAAACAAAGAGCTTTGGCCTAATCTTGAGAAAGATACTTCACCGAGTGCGCTTTTGTCGACATTGCAGGAGAAAGTAGAAGAAGGAAGGAATTTGTACATAGCAACAAATGAAGCAGAATTGTCATTGTTCAACCCTTTGAAAGAGAAATACACAACTCATTTTCTTGAAGAGTATAAAGATCTGTGGGATGAGAGCAGTGAGTGGTATTCAGAGACTACAAAGCTCAATGGAGGGAACCCGGTAGAGTTTGATGGATACATGAGAGCATCAGTAGACACAGAAGTGTTTTTGAGAGGGAAGAAGCAAATAGAAACATTTAACGATCTTACAACAGACTGCAAAGATGGAGTTGGGACATGCAACACTGCATCTACTTAGATATCTTCTTCCACTTGTTTTCAGTTATGACTTATGAGAATAGCAATGTGACTTCGGTAACTGTTGTTTTGTTTTGCAAACTAATGAAGTTTCCTCTCTAAGCTTATTAGTGGTTTTGACTAATTGAAAAGTTAATACAGAGGACTTGAATTTTCGTCCGGCCATTTACGATGAGCTGCTGCTGCTGCTGCTATAGAAAACAGACATGTTGGTGCTTCACGTTTCTCAATTTAAAAGCGCAAAACATATTTGCCGATGTTAACAAGAAACATGTTACAAGTAACAATACACGCCTACCAACCACTAGTAATAATAGAAAATTTATTAAAAAATGAGAAGTTATAAAAATATATTTTATTATTTATTAGTAAATTTAATTTAATTTTAACCAATATAAATTATTTATACTATATATTACTTTGATAACATTTATATTTTATGAGAACCTTAGTATTATATATATTCTTTTTAAAAGGATGTATTTTATTATGATCCAAATATAGTGTACATACAATCTTTCAGTCCAAAAATCTAAACAAATAGCACACCTCAGCGCATTAAACCAATTCGGTTAGGTTTTACAAAATAAATTGTAATGCTCGGATCCAAGTCCATAATTTTTGAAAACTCTATTTTGTAAGAAGAGAACCTAAAAAGAAACTCACGCTGCCATGAGCTGCGAACGTGCCAGAAAGCCACTTCCGACGTCTCGGCGGCTGGACCGAAACGACGAAAAGATCATATCTTCATCGCCATCCACTCGGACTTCATAAGATAGACAAAAAGAAGAAGATGGTCCCTTTTGGCCACGATGGACATGGAGAAATGAAGGTAGGTTTCTGGCCGAAATCTTGGGGACGAGATGACTCACATTCGGGTTTGGTTTAACACCGCCTCCCGACAATGACGATCCCTGCACTACCACAAGGAAACGATGCCTCACTTTCCTCTAGTAGATCATCCTAAAGCCCAGCCTCGAGGTCTTCTGCCGCCATGCACACTGACTCCCGTACCCTTGTGCCGCGGTGAATATGGCTTGAAACTCTGACACAAGGCTGCTATGATCACCATCGAAGACTCTGTGAACTGGTTGTAAGGAAAGGCGCGAGATCTAGAAAGATGAGAGAGAGAGAAAGAAGGCAGTGGGTGAGCTCGCCGACGAGCTCGGGGGCCGTAGGTTGTGGCTCGGCCGACGAATAATGGATTTTCGTACTATCTCTATGCCGCTTTTGTCTCCGGTCTGAGATTTTTAGAGCGAGAAAATAGAGGCAGGGGAAGAACAGAGAGAAAGTTTTATTATACATCTTTTCAATAATAAAATTCTTAATATAATCATTTAGTTATAACCATGTTTTAAATCAATTATAATTTGTATCTAACTATAACGGTATATAATCATAATTGTTTTAACCGAAATTGTATTTAATCATAACTGTTTTAACTCTATATTAAATGGGTATAGTTAAATTTAACCGGTAATGAAGTAATTTTAACCGTTATAACTGTAGTCGTTGTTTTCCCGAGTTTAAATTAGCTTGTTCTTGAATTGTACATTAAGAATATTGATGGTTGGCATGTGAATATCCTTTTCTCTTTGCGAGCTAAGAATTTTTTTAGAAAGAAATGCAAAACACTACTATACAAACCCATAAATTGATATAGTTAAGAGCATGTTTAACGTTTTGTTGGTATATAAGTTAATAAAACTAATTTTTAAACATACATGTAAAACATTATATATAAAAGTTTGTTATAAAAAAACTGGAAATAAAAAACCCTTGAAAGTCCAAAATTATCCAACTATAAATAACTACTTTATTTTTACTAACTAAATAACAATCATCATTCAAAATAAGATTAATTATAAAATTTGGATCTCATTCAAACGAATTAGAGGTTCACATTTCTACTTAGAGGCCACTTATTAAGGTTTTTCATACATTTTTATTCTTAACAACGATTTTCTTAACATAAGCCAATTTTCATAAATAAATTAATCGGTTCAAACTACAAGCGTGAGTTTGTTAGATAAGCTAGTTCAATACTTTTTATTGGACTTTAGCATGATCTACTCATAACATCCATTATCATTTCTTTCATTTTCTTGTCCCGTGACCTGTGCAATCCATATCATTATACACGACCACAATGGAGGGATAAACAAAAATCTTATTTACTGAGTACAGTCATTATGTCCCATTTAGCTACAAAACATAAAATTTAATTCATTTAATCAGTTCATGATCGCATAGTAATCTAGCATTCTCTCGATCAACCATTAGTCAAGTCATAAAGAGTACGGCCTCACCTTAAACAATTCAATCCTTAAGTCTTTCCTTATATAATAATCCGTCATTAAGCCTTCAAAACATATAGTTTGGCTTACAACTTTCAACATACACATAGAATTACTACTTAGACTTAGGCTACGGTCACACACTCACCTTAGTAGTATGATTCGTAAGATTCGCTTATGATATCCCTTGAAAAAAGAGATATACAAACACGAATGAATGCATATAGATGAGTTGTGAACGATTTCACAATAGATTAGCACAATGGTTTGGACTCGATTTGATTTCTCGGCCAAACTCTCTATCA
This sequence comes from Iberis pinnata, assembly GCA_900406425.1. NCBI lineage: Eukaryota > Viridiplantae > Streptophyta > Magnoliopsida > Brassicales > Brassicaceae > Iberis > Iberis pinnata. The sequence continues at coordinate 20,719 of OVBE01002571.1, forward strand.
AACAATAGAATAATTTTTTGAGTTTTAAGAATCACATAAAGGAGAAAAAAATGATGCAAGATTATAATGTTAGTAGAAAAATGGCGGTTTTCAGCCTAAAAATATATTTTGGTAAACATCCAATCAAAACAGCCCATGCGTTTGCTTGGACATTTACCCATCCAACCATTCTCACACATGATTACATCATAAACACCCATGAAAGTTTGAATTTTTTGGCCAAGTAAATGTTCCTACGCCCTTTTGCACGTGTATTCTGACATCCTAACCGCCTTTTCGGAATCCAACCGATCATGTCTGAATCACGACCAAGGTTGTCAGAATTTGACCACACTGGTCTAAAAGTCACCCAAATGTAACTTTATTATGATATTCATGAACTGATAAATTGGGCTTTATTTAGGTCGTCTTTCCTGCCCAATTGGTCTCATCCTTCATTTTAGCTTAACCTTTGACTTACTAGCCTACACATTCAGATTCCCACTAAATCAAACTAACCTTTCTTCTGACTTAATCCTCACTCTTATGAAAAGAACCTCATGGTTTGTGGGTCATTCTAACAAAAAAAAAATGGGACATCCATTTCATCTCCCTAAGCATAGGTGTTATAACTCTTCCCTACTTAGGCTCAAATTTATACTCAAAATTTTACCCTTATCCTTCTTACCCCAAGTTACCTTAAGCTTTTCAAACCACTTAGAAAATTAAGTATTCATCATTTTCTTCAGTTTCCAAGTTGTTCCTCATCACCATCAACAATACCAAAAACCCTTAACGTACTTAATCCTCTTCCTCTGTCATGTTATGGTTTTTCTGACCCACAACACACCCAAACTGATCTTCTTTAATAATGATATCCTCTACCAAGTTGATGGTATCTTGTCATGATATTCTCCATGTTTGTTATATATTAATAACTTGAGGCAAATCCAACTTATAAGTCGGTTGTTATAAGCCACAATACCAATCCTTTCCAGAATTTTGAATGGTCTCATGTGGCTTGGATTATGCTTGACATTCTTAGTTTCTCTATATTTTCAATAGGTGCTTCAACTCAATAATAAGTTAGTTATCCATACTTTATTTTTAAGTGTGCTAATACATTTATGAATTAACTAATTATTCAAATTTAGTTGATGTTCATAGTCAAGTTTGGTTATAAATGTCTGATATTAAATCCTATCCAGTGAACAAGGAATGATGCTTATGTGTACACATCATATGTTGTGTCAGTTTTATTAATGGAACGATGTCGTTAAGCTTGAAGGAAAAAAAGGCTGAACACTCTCTTCATCTCTAACATAAATGAATCACTTTGTACACTTTTAAGGTTTTGGGTTTCTCTAGGAAATTCATGAATTGATGTTGTTACAAATATAATTACATGGTTAGATTCTTCGTTTCATCTTATAATTAGTTCATAATTTTAGGTTATTAGATGAAATTATATTTGATCTAAACACATGAATTATATTTATCAAGACAAACTTTCGTGATTAATGCTTCATCATATTTACAACTATAGTAATTTGTGTATGAATTACAACAAACTTGAACATATACATAATTTTTATACATTACTATAATTGAAGTATGAAATAATCATTGTTCTATATGGAGTGTCATCCAGACATCGTTTATGTCATCTTCCTTTAACAAAAGTGAAGATAATGTAAATGTTAGATGATTTGTCATATTTTGTGTTTTTCAGTCAAGGTATGTATAATTTGAGTTTTCCACAAGAGAGGATCATGCAAGTATCTTTACCTGAAATGAACTTTCGAAAATGAAAGACAACTTCTCTCTCCTCTCTCATGTTTTTCTCTCAAATCCCAAATATGAAGAAAGTCGTCAAAGCAGAGAAGAAGAAGCCCAGCCACGCTTCCGCCTGATCACAAAGTATGTGCACCGCGATTCATGCAGCGTCGTGGTAGTTTTGACTGCCCTCCGGTGTCACTGGCCAGACGCTCCGACGATTCCTTTTCACCTTCCCAAATCTCGTTTTCACCTTCCTCAAAGCCCATCTCCGGCGGGCAGTTGTACTTTGGTGGTATCAACTGTGGTTTTCTTCGGCTTCCGGTTTCTTAAGGGCTTCGTCGGTGGAAAGGGTCTTTCTCCTCCTCTCTATTGTAATGGTGCGTCTTCCGTAGGTTAGTCTCGACCGACGGTGATGCTCCTTCTTCTGCCTAACTTGTTCCCGGTGATTTCAGCGTGTGGTTGGGTCTTTTCCGGTTGGATCCCGTTTTAAGAGCCTTGACACGCGATCTCGTTTCTCTGGGCTTCGTGTTTAACGGCAAGTTTCATTATGGTGACATCGTTGAAGACATAATGGTTGCAGGACCCGCTCGATATGCGGTGGCTTTTGCGGCTTCTGCGACGTCTCCCCTTCCTCCCCTCGCTGTCTCTGCGGTGGTAGGTGGCACGCTTCTGTTCGGCGGCTACAGTTTGCTTTTGGCTTTTTACCTAATTTTTTTAGAGTTAAGTTTTGGATTTCTAGGATCGGCCTTGAAAATACAGGGGTTTGAAACAAAATGAAAAATGGGGACCGATATTTTATATCATAAAAATTTGTAAAAAAAAATTAAATATAAAAATTAATTATTTTTTCTTCATTTTTCAGCTCTTAATTTTCTTAATTGTTTGTACGTGGTTTTTGATTTAAATGATATATATATATATATATATATATATATATGTTTTTAAATTTGGGGGCTATAAAATTTGGGAGCCACATACCAATGTCTCTCCTTCTGGTTTTAAGTTTTTTTTTTTGTTTGGAGAAACTGGATCTAATTTCTCTTTAGGAAGATTAAGTTTTTTTTAACTCTTTTTTGGCTCTTAGAAATTTAAGCTTTAACTAGCCTTTAACAAGATTAAACTCTTGTAACATCCTTCCATTTTTTATGAGAAATTACATACTTAACAAACAAAAAAACTTTTCCTCACACACATGTTATCTTTTTTGATGAGTGTGAATATGATTGGATGATATTCTTTTGTGTGGAACTGAATCTTTAATTCCATCAGAATTTAATTGAATCATTTTTTTGTACCACTAACTTTTTTCTTTTATGATTAATAGTACGTAATCGTTTAAATTAGAGGTAGGAAATCATAAATCATACCTAGTTTGGTAGGAACTGCTTGTGTATATGAAGATCGAATATATTCGAATATTGTGTCAAACTCATTCTCAAATTTGTTGTTGTTTGTATACAACGTGGGTTTTTCTAAACTCAAGAGACTCTTATGTTTGTATAATTATCAACGATTAAACAATTCAATGATTATAACATTCATTTCATAATAAATATGTGACACGGCGTTAGTCAAAATGGTTTATGTTGATCGAATATACTCTCAATCACGACAAGAATCTTATTCAATTAATCTATTCGGAAACTAAATAGTATACTTTAGCATTCTTATTAGATTTTATTTTCATATGAGAGGAACATGACATGAAAAATGTGAGGTGCATGGCATTGGCATGGGATGAACAATAATGTGAAAGATATTAAAAAAGAGAGTCAACATTACATTAGTGCTAATAGCAAAGATTAAAAAAGTGATTAAAGAGAGAAAAGAGTGAGTGGAGGTTTGGTACGTGTCACCGTCCAAAATGTGGCTGAGCCTTCTCATTGGAGCGACACTAGCCGACCTTTGCCTCATCATTTGTTGACTTCCGTCACCTTTTACTTATTTTACATATTATTGAGTTTTACATTGTTCCACCCATTTTGACCTTTAATTTTGAACATTTGTATTATTCAACGTAGTGCATTAGTACTTCTTTTTTTTCGACATTAGAAAAAAAACACTTGCGTCTATTTCCAACTCAAAATGCATAATAATACTTCTCTAGAAATTCTTTTATGCAAAACCTACGTAATATTATCATCCGATGACCGTTACACAACATCTCTAATGCTAATTTTAGATATCACTAAATTTTTTAATCAAAGTAGTAAATCAACTTTGAGTTTAAATTTTGTAATATGATTACTATATATATATATATGAAAATTTGGTTTTAACATTTCTTTAGGATGAATAATTAAGTTTTTATGAATTAAAAATATGATATTATTTTGGCCTGAGCACATACATACAACACATAGGTATTGGGCTTCATATTTTTAAAAAAATTATGGACTTCGGATTTTTTAATATCAATTATTAAACTTTTTATATTTGAGAGAAAAGCTATTAACTAAAAAAAACATATTATAGAAAAGAAAGTCAATTAGACTTTTTGGAGAAGAAAAGTAAATACATTTCTCCTTCTCTTTAGCGTCTTCACCTAATAGAAAAGAAGTTTCTAAATTTTTTGATTCTTTCAATCCTTTTCAAATTTGACGTTACTAGCTTCTTTCTCAAACATCAAGATCACAATTATATATCTTTGTAAGTGAATAAGTGATTAACCATTTTGCCAAACTCTCATAAACTTATCTATGTAACTTTGAAAAAAAGTTTTAAAGACACTAACTTTTTTGATTAAGTCCGTTTTTTGGATGAATGATTATGATATATTCATTTGTTTGTTGTTACAAGTCACCAAAACAAATGAATTTTTACTTTTTTGTTTTAGAAAAATGAAATAAAAAATTAATTTGCGTTTTATTTTGTTAGAGTCTCATATTTTCATGTTGTATTATGTTTCATATTTCTCAGGCACGACCTTGTATTCGATTGATTACAAAGATGATGTAACAGTTTTGTATTGTGAGCATTCAGAATTTTACAAGTAATAAAAAATGATAACACATATCATAATGTTTTCTTTTGTTGTAAACTAACATATATCATAGTAGTTATTAAACAAACAGTGAGAAAGTTTTATTTTCATTTTTGATGTTGTTAATTGTGTTGTTTCGTGATTAATTGCGGTTCAAATTTTACGTTGGCTCAATTGCAAAAATGTTTGAAAAAAATATTCTTATATTTATTATATTAAATTGATTGATGTCAACGTTTTGGCGTGAAGAAATATATATTGTATAATAGAGAGGAATTCTCAAAGAAATAAAAATATCAACTAAAAAAGATATGTTGACAATGGAAGGGGGTAATGAATATCTTGCTCACTAAACCACAATAGAATCAATTCATTGGACTATAACTTAAACATATATAAGATATATATATAGGGAACTGTCTACCACTTGTAATTATGACTTTTCCAAAAAAAAAAGTTGTAGAATATTTAAATTCTCCACCATTTTATTACTTTAAATAAAGCTTGGTATTAAATATATATATTTACAATAAAATAAAATATAAAGTAGGCAGCTTGCTTTATCAAAACTGATTGCTCCTTCTACATGGTAAGTAATAAAAAAATGGAAGGTGATTACAAAATTTAAAACAAAATATCCTGCCACGCGTTGTAGAAAGTATATGATGACAAAATATGAAAACATATTAAAAAAAAACTTTGATATTAATTAATTAAGATGAATTCTCAAAAATATCATAAAAAATTAAGTATATACCAAACATACTACATGCCTTTTAAAGTTTTAAAATTACAAAAAAATGTTTTTATTTCAAAACTACCACATTGTTTTCAAATTTAAATCATAAACCCAAAAAAACTACCCAACTAATTTATTTTAACTATTCAATAAAATCACTATCAAATATGAATAAAACATAATCATAAAAGTAGAAATACAATACATAATATTTTGTGTATTCTAATTATATTTTACTAGTAATAATAAGTCACTGTAACCATTCTAGCCTCAATACCTTTGAGAAATACACTCAAACTCACTAAGAACACACACGCTTGCTATCGAATGTTTGATTTAGTAACAAGAACAATAAAGAGAATTCAAAACAGAGAAAGGAAGAAGATGCACACACGATTTTGTTTATCCAAAGTTAACCTGAATGGCTACGTCTCTGGGGCCTGGCTAGGCAATATACTAAGCTTCAGTATCAAGATTACAATTGGACTATCACCATCCCAATTCATCAAGCAAAAGCTCACACCACTCGATCATCATAAACTCGACTCACATCTCCGTTTTATAAGTGAACATAGTCTGTTACAACATAATCAAAAACGGTTAAAACTAACCAACATCCAAAACCAATTAAACTTGAATTGAACTGACTCTAATTTAGAACCAATCCAATGCTCCTTTAATTCGACTATACCATTTTGGTTCAACAACTGAATTGAGTTGATTTATCATCACATTTACTTAACAATCTCCACCGTGAAGATAACATAAGCTCAATAACAGAACTTTGAACTGCTGCACATCCGTGAAAGAGATTACCAAGCTAGCCAGGCAAAATGTCGAATCATCAATGATGATCAGCCACTCCAAGGACCCTTAGAGCTTCCTTAAACTTTTCAACAGGAACACACTTTGTTAAAATATCAGGTGGATTCTTAGAAGTTGGGATTTTTGAAACTTTTACATCTCCTTGCTCAATTATATATCTGATGAAATGAAGTTTCCTACTTATATGCTTTGTCCTTTCATGATGAACATTGTTATTAGCTAGACAGATCGCAATTTGTGAATCATACCAGATTTCAATTGAATCTTGAGCAAAACTCAATTCTTCAGCCAACCTTTTTAACCAAATTGCCTTTTTAATAGCTTCAACCAGAGCCATATATTATGCTTCAGTCGTTGATAAGGCTACTACATGCTGTAATCCAGACTTCCAGCTTATTATATTCTCACTTGCTTTAAACATATATCCAGAAATGGATATTCTTTTATTAAAATCAGAAGCAAAACCAGAATCACATAAGCCTTCTATGTTGAACTCTTTATACTTCTTAAACATTAGCTTTAAATTTTGAGTTCCATTCATGTACCCTAACAACCACTTGACTGAAGACCAATGTATCAGACCAGGTTTACTTATATATCTACTAACCAGACCAATAGCATAGCTCAAATCACACCTACTTCCAATCATGGCATACATGATACTGCTAATTGTATTTGAATACGGAACATTCTCCATTTCATTCTCATGTTCAGAGTCTTTTACAGAATATAGCCTGAAATGAGAACCAATGGGTGTAGCTATTGTCTTTGAATTCTCCATATTGAATACCTTCAATACTTTCTTGATATAGCTAGTCTGAGATAAGGTTAATACTCCAGTTTTTCTGTCTCTGGTTATATCCATACCCAAAATCCTCTTGGTTGGACCTAAATCTTTCATATCAAACCTGCTACTAAGAAGACCTTTTACCTTTGAGATTTCTTCCATATCCCTTGTTGCTATCAACATATCATCCACATATAGTAACTAATAGATGAAGTCTCCTTTTGACATTTCTCTGTAATACACACAGTGATCAAATCCACTTTTCTTGAACCCATGACTCACCATAAAACTATCAAAGCACTTGTTCCATTGTCTAGGAGCTTGCTTGAGCCCATACAGAGACTTCTGAAGGAGACATACATGTTTCTCTTTCCCTTTCACTTTGAAGCCCTTAGGTTGTTCCATGTATATCACTTCATCTATGTTGCCATGTAGAAATGCAGTCTTAACATCCAACTGCTCCAATTCTCGATCAAGGTTTACAACTATTGAGAGCATTACTCATATTGATACATGGCATGTGATAGGAGCAACTTAACCTGATTCTACTTCTTGGTAAGTATCAAACAAGTCTCTCCTTGATGACATGTGATAGGAGCAACCAGAATCAAGAATCCATTTGTTCTCATGCCAATTTTCTGATACAATCAAAGCAGCATCCAACACCATGTAGCTTATGTAGATTCATCTTCATCCCCATACTTCTTCTTTCTAGCAAAACAATCCTTTTCACATATCATTTCTTCTTGCAGAACCAGCAAGTCACCCTTGTACCTGACTTTGATTTACTTTTCTTGCGTTTGTCACCTGGTTCTTCTCTTTCCTGTGGTCTCCCACGAGCAAAGTTCACTTCAGCATTTCCTTGATTAATGCTTGAATCTTTTGATTCTTTCAGCTCCATCTTCTTTGACTTTGCAGCACTTGTGAATTCCTCTACCATACTTAAGTGTTTCCTTCAAATGGTTGTGCTGAGATGGTAAAGAATTCAACAGAAGTATGGCATGTACTTCTTCAGAGATAGACACACTCACGCTAGACATATTTGAGACCAACTTTAAGAAGTCATCAACATTTTGATCGATAGTCCTGAATTCAATCATTTAGAAAGTATAGAACTTATGTTGAAGCAATATACAATTAGGAAGAGATTTGGATAGATACAACCTTTCCAAGGCTGACTAGACTTCAGATGCAGTGGTGTAATGCTCAATTTTCATAAGAACATGATCTTCAACATTTAGAACAATTAGATTCATCGCCTCCTCAGACCTTTCTAACATTTCTTCTTCGAGTTTCTCCAATCTTTATTTGTACGAGTTTTCATCTTCATCTTTCTTGATTTCTGGTTTCTTTACTGCTGAATCGAGAAGAACAATCTTCAAACCAAGAATAGATAGATGCACAAACATTCTTTTCTTCTAGAGAGAGAAATCACTGGATCCATCAAACCTCTCTACTTTGATTTGTGCATTCGCCGCCATAGATCTTTAATAACAATGGCTTTGATACCACTTGTAACGGTTCTAGCCTCAATACCTCTAAGCAATACACTCAAACTCACTAAGAACACACACGCTTGCTATCGAATGTTTGATTTAGTAACAAGAACAAGAAAGAGAATCCAGAATAGAGGAAAGAAGAAGATGCACACACGATATTGCTTACCCATAATTCACCTAAATAGCTACGTCTCCGGCAGAGCCGGTCATGAGATTTTAAAATTTTTTAAAGGCCACAATCTACAATGGAAAAATAGGCTAAAATTGTACAATTTTTCAAAAATGGGCCGTTTTCTTAACTAAAATTTTTAAATTAAAAAGGGCCGCAAGCGCATGCTTGCTCTGCTTCGGCTTAGAACCAGCCCTGGTCTCCAGGGCCTGGCTAGGCAATATACTAAGTTTCAGTATCAAGATTACAATTAGACTCTCACCATCCCAAATCATCAAGCACAAGCTCACACCACTCGATCATCATAAACTCGACTCACATCTATGTTTTATGTAGGGTGGGCATAAAAACCGATAACCGAATAACCGACCGTAACCGAACCGAAAATTTGGTTTTGGTTAGGGTTTGGATACTCTTAAATANATATATATAATAAAATTAAAGACAAAAAATCGTAAACTTCTTTTAGATATAAACTTTTTATTATTTAAAAATATTTAATATTATTAAAATTTTATTAAGAAATATATAATTTTCGGTTTCTAGTA
>OVBE01002572.1:0-30023 GCA_900406425.1 Iberis pinnata
TTGAACTCTTGGTCTAACAGTGCTTCCATAGCTTCGGTCTGAAAACACTTCTTCTTCCGAGGAAACATATTCAGATTCATCTCCTCGGTTCTGGTTCCTTGTGACTTTCGGACCAGACCTTGCTTTGATGGATGATCCATCTTTCTTAGGCTTAGAAGTTTCTCCCATTCGTCCTTTACCCTTTGCAATTCGGTTGAATTCTGATGGGGTAATGGTTGCACTTGAATCTGCACTTCTATCCCTTTTCTTTTTGTCTACACCCATAGACTCAACCCGGCTCTTGAGTTGTTCGATATGTTTTAGCAAGACTTGATTGTTTTCTTGAATGCTTTCTTTAATTCTTTGGCCCAACAACCGGTTCAGGGCCTCCATTGCATCAGTTGATAGCTCCATGATACCTGAAGTACCAAGAAACTAACCCAGTAATTTGTTCAAAGAGAATAAGCAATCAACATAAACACTATGAGAAAACAAATTTTCGAGAAGCTATGTGATCTATATGCAATCTAAGAAATAAAAATCAGATTTAATAACCTAAGACAATTTTAAGATTCTAAATCTTTGAAACTATTCTAGGTGATTTTAAAACAACTAAACAACCTAATGCAAATTTAAATTCCTAAATCTTTAACCTAAACAATATGAGACAAGCATTCTAACAACCTAAACTTTTGCAAATTATTAAACAACCTAGGGTTCGAACAAAACCAGAAATTATAATTAAACAAAGCAGAGATTAGGGTTTAGAAATTGCTCAGCCTTTGGCACAGAGTTGGCTCTGATACCACTTGATATGATCCTAGATCTACTCTATTGAAAGGCTTTATGAAAATCGGACAATTAGCTTGATGATGGCTCGATCTATGCTTGAAATTGGCTTGGACAGATGGATTGTGGCTCAGGTGGCTCGGAACTGGTCTCGGGCTGGGCTCGAGTCTGTCTCGTTGGCTTGAGGCTTGGCCCGAAGGTCTTGGCTTGAGTCTCGGACAGATTTGGCTCGCGAAAAGGCTCAACAGCCTAGTAACTTGGCCATTAAGCTTCGGATAGCTTGCGATGGAAGTGTTGTGGCCGAGACTTGTGCGCTAAGTCTTAGCTGATGGTTTTGTTTGTGTTTTAGGTGGTTTTCAAAATATGGTATGAAAGAGAAGATAGATGATTTAACTTGATTGTTTATGAGATGAACAATCAAGAGTTTGTAGGATTCCTGGATCTATTACAGATATAGGTTTCCGGGATTCTAAATCCAATGAGCAAGAGATAAAAGGTGTTTTTCGCAAACAACATAAAATAGTTTTTACTTATAACTTGCTGAGGAAAATACAAAGAGTTCGACCACTATTTATAGGCTAAGAGCCTAAGGGTTTTTCCTAAAAGAAATAGAATTAGAAAAGCTAGTAGAATTAGGAATACGGCCAATAAGGAATGGGAATGGAAATCAATCCCATTCCTTCAAGATTTTCGAAAATATTAGGCCCATTAGTCATTCTTTATTTCGCCTAAGTGTCTATTCAAAGATAGACACTTAATTCCAGATTCATCACAGATAGCTTAACGAAGTGGATAAAAGTGCCTCGTTAAAACCTTAGTGATTGACCAAAAACCCAAGGTGGGAAAAAGGCGATCATCTCGACTAAGGACAAAAGAGTACAGTCATTTATCCACTAGCTTACTGTTCAGAGATTTGGTTCTTCAAGAACTTCAGGCTTGAACACTTGATAAATGTTGCAACCTTGATCTTCTTCTGAAAGCTGCATCACATGGGCTTGGTTCGCCAATTCTCTTGCCTTGGATCTTGTGATAACTCCTTCAGGTTCAAGCTGCTCCGGTTCATGTTCTGGTTCAAGCTCTGGTCCTTCCATGCTTACATCACGCAAGGTGCTAAGCGATTTTTAACTTGTGAGATGTTGGGGTAAAAAATGGTCACGAAATAATCGATGTCTCAAAGCTTTCACGGAATTGTTAGTCATTTGATCTTAACATCATACCACATTAGTTTTATTATCCCGATCAACGAAATAAACCAACCGAACCATGAAATACGAAAGATCTTGAGAGATGTTTTAGAAAGAAAAAAACCAACCATCGGACATACGCTGAGGTTTCTGGTTGTTAAAGGACAAGCAGAATAACACGCGTTCATCTCGCCGACAAGCGAGCTAAACGACACACATTCAGCTCATCATGTCTTGGAACATTCATCTCTCGTTTCGTATCGTTTTGAGTTTTCGTTGGAATTTTACGGTAAAAACTGTAAAACTCATTCCTTTCATATAAACTCCTAATTAATCATTTACAATGGTAACTATTAACTATACCACCAAAGTTATCCTATCTATACAATTATTCTCTACGATTTTCGAAAGAATCATAAAATTTCCTCGTACGAACTTTAATCATATAAAGGGACAATGGTTAGCCTAAACACCGGGAACTATCTTAGCTATGCGATTAATTTTATCACTCTCCGAAATAATTATAAAGGTGTGATCCTTTTTATCGATCGTTTAAAATGATAACGGCTAACTTAGATGCCAACGTTATCTCACCTATACGATTGACATTATTACTTCGCAAACCAACATTGTATCATCGCACGAGAAACTGGTTCTCCGATATAATTCGTAAAAATTGTCTAAACCGTAAAAAGGCCAAAAAGCCTAAAACACGATAACAGTCCACTTACGGTTCAGACGAGAATTCGGTCTAGGAATGATGGTGTCTACCCTAGTTTCGCGGGTTGGTAAAAATCTAAAAAACGAACATTTTCGATAATGATGGATTCGAGTACAAAAAGGAATATTTCCTTGGAAGAATAAACTCTAAAAATAAGACTTCCACGAAAGAATGAACTCGAATCGGAGGCGGAAAGGGAAAGTGAACCGACCTTGGAAGTTTATATAAGAAAGATGAGGAGGAAGAGCACAAGAGACATTTTTTCTCTGAACCAAACACTTAAAGCACTAGGGTTATTTTTCGATTTTGTTAGCGAGCTGCTGCTCAGTTATGTTTACTAGTCTTAGGTTATTCATACTACGGAACTCGCCAACAGCTCATGTAGATGAGACTTATCACTTGTTGTAAAAAGCTCATAAGCAGAAACGGAATAAGATTTCTTATGATTTTTTCGTACTTTCAATTGTGTATTTATATTATTTACTTTCATGTTCTGATCTCATATACGATTTGCTTAGCAGATATCCGCGATCTCTAGGAAAGTTAAGGTTTCTTGAATTTCCTTAACTAAGGAAAATCGGTAGTGTGAATTTTGGTTCTCACAGTTTGGTGCTAGAAGGAAGGAAAGGGGGGGGGGGGTACGGATCAATCTTACTCACAACCGCAAAAATACTAAGATCGGACATGGCTACCAAAACTCAAAACGAACAACCATTTTGTGACGATGCTGCTCCTAACAACAACTTTCATAACGCTCTGCCGACGAATGTCACGCAGTCAACATGGACACAAACACTGCAATGTTCGAGGAGATCAAGAAAACGTTCTTGACTCTCGAAAAGAAGTCGGCAAAACAAGACAGTTCTCTCGCTAAACAGGTTGAGACCTTAACCGTGAGAACCAAAACCATCTTTCCACGCGGAACTACCAAGCGGTAAAATCGTAAATCCAAGCGGTAAAATCGTAAATCTACCATGCTACCAGTGCGGCATCAGAGATCGTCCGACTCCTCGAGGACCACGTTGGTGATGAAATGACCACCAGTAATCGACAATGTTGCTTTGAATAATTCTGTCGTATAACAATCTGGACCTGGAGCTTTGTTGGAAGGCATAGAGAGTAGTATGGCATGGATCTACTGGGGTGAAATGGGCCGAGTTAATTGCTCACCTGCATCCAAAGGACAATGATAAGTAAGAAGGCTTTCAAGATGGGGTGTAAAAAAAGGAGTAATGGTATCAGAGGTTTGGTGGAAAGTTTGGAAGTGGCGAACTGCCTCTCCCTTTATCTCCGTGAGATTCGTTGTTAGTTGACCCGAGGGTAGGAGGAGACGATGAATAGAGTTTCGGCTCAAGCGCGAGGAAGCAATACGATGGAAGAAGCCCGTGTTTTGATCTCCATGTCTTAGCTAATTTATCTGAAATTTCTGCTGATACAGACGCTCCTCCATGGCTGCAAGGAAGGACCAATTCCGAGAGGCATCAACCTCGGCTTGGAGGTTTTCCGGTGTAGGATCTATGAGTGCTTGTAATTGTGAGGCACAAAGAAGATCGTAGGCTGAATGCGTGCGGTTGGAGAGATCACTGTAGGAGGAGTGATTAATGTGACGTAGGGTGGCCTTAAGCTGTTTTAGCTTTGTATAGAGAAATTCTAAGAGCGATTCGGGAATGTGTAAGTGTGGGACCCTCCTTCCAAGCGACATCTACAATCTGCATAAAGGAAGGATGGTCGATGAGAAAGTTATTAAATTTAAAAGGCTTGCGAGAGATAGAATGATAGGAAGAAAGGTGAATGATGCAGCGCGCATGGTCGGAGTCACTGTTGGCCTCGAATGCTGTGTAAGAGCCTGAGAAGGCACTCATCCAAGTATCATTTACAAGACTTCTATCAAGCTTCTTCGCGATTGGGTCTCCATCTCTACGATTTGTCCAAGTGAACCATGGTCCGACATAGGACAGATACGTAAGGTCCATACGGTTTACCAAGTCCTGAAATTGAAGCATTCCCATAAGGCATCAACCACGAAGGTGATTTGAGTGATCTGAAGATGATAAAATCTCAATGAAATCACCCATGACCAGCCATGGGAATGCCGTAGGGCCATAGAGCCGACAGCTCTCCAACAAGGCATTCCAGAGATGAACACGATTAGCCTGAAAATTAGCAGCATAAAAACAAGATATGAGAACAATAGTGCATGAATCTAGTGTTACAAGAACAAAAATCAATTGAGAGGCGTTAAGAAGGGGGTGATAACAACTCTCTACTTCCAACAAACCCAAATTCTTCCTAAACAATGAGCTGCATAATTATGAATGGCATCCTAATAAGGCAGAGCTGACTACAAAATTCGATGAAAATTATGTGATTGGACACAAATTTCTAACAAGCACCCAAATTGGGGCTTAGTAGCATGAAGCCAGTTACGGATGATAGAATTTTTGTGGGGCTGGTTGAAGCCCCGAGTATTCACAGCGAATAACGACATGATCATTATTGTCTCCGGGAGGAAACGTTAGTCTGCTTTTTGGGGGCCAAATGCTTGCTCGGTTTATGGTTAAGTGGAATTTGATCCGCATGTTTTGCCTTTGTTCTAGTGCTATAGAAGCCTTCTAGGAGGGTGTCTGTTGCTTTTGGAATGTCCCCATCTGAGACATGTCCTTACTCTTTGTCCTCATCACCGGTCTCTTTGTTATATGCAAGGACAAAAAAACATGAGGGTGAGAACGTTGATATTGCATCAGGATTAATCGAAGCAAGCTTGGTGGGAGAGAGTGATGAAGTGCAGCTGTGTCTCTTCAGTGTGGACCATTCTGACATAGCGTTCAGGTCAGTTATAACCAAGATGGATTGGTCTTTTGGTAGGTGTTGCTGCATTGATCGACCTGTGCCATCAAGACGCTCTAAAGCCGAGTCATGTAGTAATACATTGTTCAGGATTGCAGCTTGTTTTGCAATCTTTTCTTATGCCTCAAAGGAACCTGCATCACGAGAAGGAAGGCTTAGTGCAGGGGTAGAGTGTGATGAATCATTAGTACAATTCACGGTCTAATGTGGAGGAACAGTGATAGTGTTTGCTGCATCAGGTTGAATCGCATTCACTGAAGTGCCCGAGGCAGCAATGGTGGTAATATCATTAGTAGCTTTAGTGACAGGCTGGATTGTAGTGTCCTGGCTGGTGTCCTTTGCGATTATTATGTCATGAGCACTCTGTTGCTCAGAAGATTGTTTTACAGTTGCTGTTTTAGGATGAGTCCCCAAGTCCCTCTTCTTACAAGACGGAGCTGTGTGACCCCAAGATTTACAGGTCTTGCAACGTGGTGGTAGCCACAGGTACGTGATTAGAATTAACGTGTCAACTCCGTTCAGCTTAATGGTAGTGGTGAGCACATTTTCCAGATTAACAACGGCTATGACCCGACCAACGTCAAGGCGCACACACCGTTCCGTATTTGGATGCAATCTTTGAAAGTCACAGACAATGTCACCAAGAAATTTGAGACATGCGTAAGAGTAGAGATAGTCAGGCATGTTTTGAAAATCCACCCATAGTGGCATTGTAGTAAGATCCGGCTTTGCTTGTGATTTTGAAGGACTCCATTCCTGTACCACAAGTAATGTATCAGAAATATGCCAATATTTCTTACGACATACATTATTTCAGAAGACTCAATACGGAACAAAACAATATCACTTTTAATAACTTGAACATCCATTTTGACTAATTTTCCATCACGATTCCACAGTCTATTTAATGCGGCATGAACTTTGCCAATGTGTGGCGCGTCACCAATGAAAAAACCAACCAGAAACTTAGACCAAAGTGGTCCGGCATTGTCGAGAATATGTTTTGGAATTGTAACAAAGGCGAGGCCTCATGTCATTGTGATCGAAGGTGGGGGATTTGTTGCAGAGAGGTCGGACAATGCAGATTCTATTGCTTTATTCCAGGTGGACTTCGGTGAGGCAGAAGACCCGGCTGCAGCACCAGCCTTCGGAGACGACATCATGACGCCAGAGCCGTGCCTACGAGATTTCGTGAAGGAGAAGCCAAAAAAGGAAAACCTAAGAATTGGCTAATAAGACGCCTCTCATTTTGAAAATGTAAAATAATTCAATTCGCAATGCACAGTTCAGCAACATTAATTTGAGAAAATATTCATAGTTCGGCTTATTTGAGCCATTTGTTACAATTTGATCCACTTTACAATTAATATGAAGAAAATGATATTTCAGATATTGTTGAAGAAGTTTCGAATATCCAATAAATAAACTGGTATGGAGGAGTGACTCCGTAAGTGTAATGAAAAAGATTCATGATCAAGATCAAAGATCAATATTTGAAGATGATGATGATAGATGGGAAAGACGTCGCCATAGAAAGTCACATTACAATAATGCATTTGACTTAGCTATTGAACGACAAATCTAAGTGTTGCTACTTCAGCTTCTAATGCGGATTGCAATCCAATGAGCACCTTAGAGCCTTGTAAGATTGGCATATGACCTTTATACATAATCCATCCTATGCCAACTTAATTGAGAAGGATTTTGCCAAGAGCCATCTACAAAACAATAATATCTGTTAGGATCAAAGGTATGATTGAGAAGTACAAGAGACGTAATAAAACCGATAATGTATTTTTCGACACCTTAGGAGATGACATTAACTTGGAATGTATTTTTACGAATGAATTGTTGAAATACCGCACCTTAAACAACAAGGATAAAAGAAAGCATAATCGTGGGAGGTACTCTAACCCCACTATTCATTATGTATGATATTAATGTTGATGATTATGGACCAAATATGTTCAACGATTGGATCAGCCTTCACTCCTTTGATATATATATATCTACATTAATGATGATAATAAATATTATTACACAGTTTTATTAAAGTGAGTGCTTACATCCCTCGATACTTTAAGGCACGTTGTATTTGACCATCAAGGTCAACATATATTTCAAGTAATAGGAAAAAAACGATGGATGAACCAAGAGTTTCACCACAAAACTTACCATCTCTAGTGAGCCATTAACCGATTCATCTGGAATTCACACGTCGAATTTCAGCCCCAAACCGAAAGAGAAACAACAAGCAAGGTCGAATCAATAGATTTATCATGAGAATGCTTGGTATGATATTTAGGAGAATGAAAAGAGTAGGTGAAGACGTGAACCAAGCGTTTAGGAGAATGCGTTGTGAAATTGATGCCCGCGAACAAGAGCAAGGAAGCGAATATAATCCATAACAACACCAGCAAGATTACGCACCAATGGAGCATGACTCGTTTAGTTGGGAGGAGAAGCTCATAGATTGGATATTATATAACACCATCATAACATATAAATTACGATATCTTTTATTTACACTTTATTTTATGTTCTTTTTATATTTTCCTTTTTCATTTTGATGCCTTTATTTTTAGAACGTATATTATTTTAATTTTCAATTTCATGTTTTAGTTTTTCGAACTTATGTAATTGAAATTAAAGATGTTTTAATTACTTTTAGACGTAAGAACAAAAAAATTTTAAAAACAAAAATACAAAACCGATGGCCTAGACATCCGATCCAAACTACTAGTGTCTATAGTGTGAAAATCGGCAGTTTAAAATGTCGGTACAAACCATCTGTCAAAAAGACAAACCATAAGGAAAAAAAAGAAAAAAAAATAGTATCTTTATAAGTATTTTCGTTAATTTTTTCTTTTTATTTATTTATTTATTATCGCACTGTTACCTTTTATTTTATTTTATTTATTAAATGTTAAATTTATTAATAAAAAATGTTTACTGTACAAACTAAAGAATGAGATAAAAGCTTAAAATAGCGAAGCTCTTAGGTGTGGAAGAGTGTTCCGAGATGCCTCGTTAAAACCCATTACTAGAAAACCCCATGGGACAAAACTAGTAATGGGAAAAAGAGTACATACTCGGGAACACCACCTATAAAGCCGGAGAAAGCGTGATACAGTGTGGTACATGTGAGAAATATGTGGAGCTGAGCAAAACGTAATGGTTGGAACATTTAGGATGTTGGAAAGTGAAGGTGTATCCATCTGTCGAGAAGTGGTGAATGGGACGATGCAGGGGAGTTCCGCATACTCAGGAGCCGATCTCGGATCGTGTGGATGATGATGGTGCGGGTGTGAGAGGGTGGTAGCCGCTGGTGACCATGTCGTCTTCGATTTCTTTCACGCCAAATGTAGTAGATCGAGGTTTGTAAGCTCATTTTGAGGAGAACCTTATCGGAACGTGAGATGGAGCTATGCTTTAGCGACCGAAGGGTGTAGTCCCAATCGGGATTGAGTAAGTGGTGGAGTAGGCCTTGTGTAATGTCGGACCATACTGTGTAGGAGTATGGGCACCCGAAAAATATGTGATTCCGTGTCTCATCGCGCTCACCGCATAAGCTGCATGGTTGAATGATACCCCATATCCGCATTCGACTACCGGTTTGTAACCTGTCAAGGATCGCAAGCCAAGAGATGAAAGCAAATCGGGGAATGGATTGAGCAAACCAAATATAAGAGTGCGAGATGAACATAGGATAAGAGGGACTTAGTTGTGCCCAAGTAAGAGAGGAGTTGAAGGACGGTTTATATATATCAGGTCCGTGCCGCCATAGAATGACATCTTGTCCCGCACATGGTTGTGGTAGTGGTTGGCCTTGTATCTGTTGCTGTAGTGAACGAAATTGTGGATTCCGTGATTGTCGTAAACACCAACCCGAGGAGGTAGCGGCTGTTGCGACATTGGAGTGCAATGGTATTCCATACTCCCGTATTCCTCGTTCACCTGCCAAAGAAAACAAAGGCCCCAAACCTGTCCAATCCTCAAACCAAAAAGAAGTGCGAAGACCATTACCGATTTGAAATTTGAGGAATTTGAGAGCGAGAGGACGAGCTTGTGGTATCTTCCTCCACAACCAAGATCCAGAGTTTGCAGAACGTGTATCCCAGAAAGTGGAGCCGCGAATGAGATAACGTTTGATCCAAGACGCCCAAAGGGATTTGTCATCCGTGAGTAGCCGCCATATAACCGAGAGTGTGTAAACGTTCGACGTATCTTCGAAAGAGCGAATGCCTAAACCCCCCGAGCGCTTTGGTTTACATACATCAGCCCAAGCAATTTTTGCAGAGTGATGAGATGTTGGGGAACCTGACCGTAGAAAGTTAGCGCACATACTATTGATATCTCTGAGACATGATTTCGGGAGCCTGAATGCGGATTGCCAGAAGTTGATGGTGCTAACGATGACCGACTTAAGGAGTTGTAATCAACCTGCATAAGATAACATTTTATTAGCCCATGAAGACATACGACTACGTAAGCGGTCAAGTAAGACAATGTAGTCGGAGCGAGCAAGTTTCTTGGTGGTGAGAGGAAGGCCGAGATATCGAATCGGTAGAGATTCAATCTGTAAACCCAAACGAGAAATGAGTGTAAGAGTATCATGGGATGGCTGTCCCGTATGGAAGATAGAAGATTTTTGCAGATTTATCCGCAAACCCGAGGCAAGACCGAAAGCCTCCATGACATCGACAATTCCGAGAATGGAGTCCGCACTCCCATCCGTGAATATGAGGATGTCATCAGCAAAACAGAGGTGAGTTAGCCCTATAGCCTGACAACGTGGGTGGTAAGCGAAATGACCACTAGCAACAGCTGCATTTAAGAAGCAAGATAAAACGTTAGTAACAATAACATAGAGATAGGGAGATAGTGCGCAGCCCTGTCTGAGTCCTCTTGAGCTTGGGAAATAGCCTGCTAATTCCCCATTCACCGAGATGCTGAAGGTGGCGGTTGAGATACATAAGCGTATCCATTGAATGAAGATGGGAGGAAGCGCCATAACCTGTAAAATAGACAAAATAAATTCCCAGTTAACTGTATCAAAAGCTTTGGCTATGTCTAATTTCAAAGTACAACGAGAAGTCAGAGAAGGCTTATGATAATCTTTGACAAGTTCGGTTGCCAACATCACATTTTCCAATAGTAATCTCCCCTTGACAAAAGCACTTTGATTTGTCTCGATAGCGTCTGGTAAAATGGTCTTTAGGCGGTTGGCTAGAAGTTTGGAGATGAGCTTATAAATGGTGTTACAGCAGGATATGGGGCGATATTCAGAGATTGTTTCCGGGTTATCCTTTTTGGGAATGAGTGAGATCAATGTGGCATTGATCCCATGCGGCAAAAACCCAAACATGAAGAAGGATTGTATAGTGGCAGTGAGATCACTCCCAACAATTGACCATCCAGCTTTGAAGAATTATGCATTATATCCATCCGGACCCGGTGCCTTATTTGATGGCATTGTAAATAAAACCTCTTTAATCTCTGTAGGCAGGATGGGCTGGCTGAGGCGATGGGCTATGGTTGGAGGGCAGCGATAGGTGATAAGTGAGGTGAGTAGAGGTAGCGGCAATGGTTGGATTTCCGGCTCGGTTTGAAGGAATTGCTTGAAGTGCATCTCGGCAACATGCTTTATCGATGGCAAATCAGTGACAACATCTCCCGACTGGACTCGCAGGCGTTTGATGGAGTTACGAGAGGCCCGAATTGCTGCTGTCCGGTGAAAGAATCCTGTGTTTTGGTCCCCATCACGCAACCACGTAATGCGTGATTTCTGCCGGAAAAAAGATTCCTCAGCGAGAGCTAGGTGGTTCCATGTCGTTGAAGCTTCAGTAACGGCAGCAATAGAAGTAGAGGTTGGTGAGCGCAGCGCCTCGTCCTGTTTAAGACATAGAGAAGTGTAAGCTTCCTTAGTCTTTAGCGGTAAATCCCTATAAACCGTACGGTTCAGGTGACGGAGGGCTGATTTGAGAGTCTTGAGCTTGGCGGAGAGGAGACGAAGAGCCATCCGAGAGTGGTGTAAGGCTGGTTGGGAGATCCATACATGTTCAACAACCTGCAAAAAAGAAGGGTGCGAAGTTAGGAATGTATTAAATTTAAATGGCTTTCGAGCTGGAGAGGTAGGGGTAGAGAGATGAACAACACTCCGGGCATGGTCGGAGACCCCATTTGCCTCGAAGTTGGTATAGGAATGGAGAAAACATTGGGTCCAAGTAGCATTAACCAAGGTACGATCTAGCTTTTTCCCTATGGGATCCTGATCCCTATTGTTCGACCATGTGTAGCGGGGTCCTGTATAGGCTAAATCCGTAAGATCACAATAGGATACAAGTTCCTGAAATTGCAACATGCCCATATGCCGCGCGGATCGCGAGGGATTAGATTGGTTCGAGAGAGATAATATCTCATTGAAATCTCCCAAGACCATCCATGGATAAGACAAGGAACCACATAGTCGCCTGCTTTCTCTGATATCCCGCCATAGGTCTTGTCGTTCAACCTGAAAGTTGGAAGCATAAACACATGTGAGTAAAACGGTAATATCCGTGTCTAAAGTAATGAGCACAGTAATGAGTTGAGAGGATATGTGGATAGGCGTGACGTCCACTCGGGGATGCCAGCACACCCAAATCCTTCCCAAGCGATGGGCTTGATAATTTGTTATTGCCTTCCACCCTGGTAGAGCAGCCTGCAAGATACGAGGAAAATTTTCAGCTTGAACACGAGTTTCAAGAAGACAACCACATTGAGGATTAGTTGTAGAGAGCCATTGCTGGACAATCTTATGCTTTCGGGATTGATTAAAACCCCGAGTATTCCATGCGAATATGGACATATCATTAGTGCCTCCTAGAGGAGGCGACAAATTTTTGTTTCGAAACACTAGGCTTGGTCCGTTTCCGGGCAAGGTGAATGGGATCGGGTTTCGTCTTGATACGCGTGTTGTAGCGTGATGTGTCATCACACGATATAGAATCAGTTTGCCATCCTCATCCGAGACCTGTCCTTCCTCCTTGTCATCCGCGAGGATAGAGAATCGGGAAGGGGAGACATTATGGTTGAGGTCAGCAGCGGGAATATGTTTGGTAGGAGATGTGGATTTCCGGCTTGCCCGGAGGACTTTAGACCACTCATCAATAGCCCCTTGATCCGTGAGATTGGAAGAGGCCGTAGTAGCAAGCGTAGGGAGCTGAGTAGGTTTGGTGACATGTTCATCCACCCGTTCCAACGTCGGATCAAATAAGGAGATGACTATAGCTTCCTCCTTATTCACGAGAGCTGCTTGTGTGGCATGCCCATCTGTAGAATCAATAGCACCATCATTAATATTTGGAGAGTCTGTGACATTGGCAAGAGGAATAATAGTGTTAGTAATTGGATTAGATAATGAAGGAGAGATGGATGTATCAATGATCTTGGATGGAGAGTGGTTTGCATCAATGCCCTTAGGAATAGCTGCTGGTTCTATATGGTCTTGTGGTTTGGTGATGAGTGGAGGCTCGTTGGTACCAATGGTTGTATCACTTGGTTGAGCTACAATAATTGCAGGTTGTTTCTTCTTACACTCCGAGGTTTTACGACCCCATGTTGAGCAAAGAGTACACCTGGGAGGGAGCCAAGGATATGAGATTTTAATTGGAGTTGCTTCCCCTTCGAGTTGGATAGTATCAAGAAGTGGCTTGTCCAGGTTGAGAACAACGAGAACACGTGCTATATCAAGCCGAAGACATCGTTCAGTTTTTGGATGAAGTTGTTTAGATTCACCGATTAGGTCTCCTAAAAATTTCAAACCTGCATGTGAGAAAAGAGAATCAGGAACACCTTGAAAATCAACCTAGATGGGCATAGAGGAGAGTGTAGGTTTAGTTAGAGAGAGAGATGGTGTCCATTCTTGGACAACCAAAAGAACATCGGCGATGTGCCAGTATTTGCGGCGACAAATACGTGAACGTTGTTCGGAGGAGTGGACTTTGAAAAGGACCGTATCGTCAGACAAGAATTGAACATCAATGCGGTTGGTTTTCCCTTCCGTCTTCCATATTCGATTCACCGTGGCATGAACCTTGCCAATATGTGGGGCATCGCCAATAAAATAACCGACCAAATAATATGAGCATAAAGGTCGGTCATTCAACAGAGCTGGAGGAATAGATGTGGTAATTTTGCTTCCGGAAATCTGTGACGTCGGAGGCTTTGTATTGGTTCCTGGAGATTTCCAAGGTGATGGAACCTCGGCGATTTTGTCATTGTTGAGAGCAGGGGAGGTGGCCGATATAGAAGAGGACGGTGCAGCTGGTGGAGAAGCAGAGTGAGACGGTATCGGAGAGCTACGTGGCGTGATATGGTTAGAGACATTGACCGGTGGGTCACCGGGATCAGAAGGATAGTCGGCGTTATTGCCGGTCATAACGACGGCGCCGGCGATGCCTTGCAAAGGAAGTCAAATATGGAAAGTCGGCTTAACCTAGAAATCGCCCTCTCGAAAAAAAAATTCGTATTTTATTAAAAACTCAAAATATTTTTCCTGTTACCTTTTATTCACTTCTTCGTGAGTTATGTTTCACTGAACTAGTGAAATTTAAATATGAGGGAGGGAACCGTCGCTAACCAAAATTTATGTATTAATTTTTTATTTCTAGTCCTTGAGTCTCATGCATTATAAAATCCAATAAATAAAGAAATAAGAAAAAAGCCTAAATTTGTTTTTAGTATAAACTCATAAAAATCATGTAGTTCATACATTGTTGTTTACAAGTCCTAATAGAGTCGTAAGCATTTTAGAGTTACATAGGGAGTCAATGATTATATTTCCATTTATTAAATTTATTTAGTTGAAATTCATGTTACCAACAAGTTTGATTTTCTAATATTTAAAAATTATGCATGTTAGTTCTTTCTTTCTGAAGATTATTCTACATTTGATATTCGTTGAATTCGATACCATTTCTATTTATATTGAATTTAATATCAGTTAGATGTCATTTTGCTGAAGCTTAGCTTCCAATCAACGATTTACTACATCTGGCGTGAAAAGAACACGCGTGTCCATAACAAGCCACTTCATACTCACACTTACCTCTGCAATCTCATTGTTCAAAGCATTCGCGATCGTATCACCAGCCTTCAATACAACCCGCAAGCACCCCTTTCTCGGCTTCAAGACCATTGGCTACCCGTGCATCCTTAGTCTCCTTGCCAAGTTTTACTACACATATGACATGCTCTACTTCGGTTCTCATTTTCGGCAGTTCTTAGGTAGTGGTCAAACGTTTGTACTATTTTTCCTGCTTTTATTTTATCACAATGGGTTTTCTAAATTCAGATTTAAACGAGGCAAACCAAGATCACTCTCCTCACCTAAAAAAATCCATTTCGGCCTGCTATCTTCCATGCTTAGCTTCTGTCTGGAGTCTAAATCATGTCCAGCTTTTACATATCTCATTTGTCCATAATAACTTTTTTATTTTTTGGTCAATAAATTTATTATTTCATCAACAACAACAAAATTCTCGTAAATGGTTTGATATGCATGGCTCATAGATTTTAAACTTTCAAAAAACATAGACTATCTTTCTACCACATTTTACCATTTTTAGTCCAAATTGTCATTCTCATTTTTAGGATGATACATTCTAACCGATTGCTAAAACTAATTCTTCAAACCCCCCCCCCCACTTATTATTTGATATTGTGAGGCCTCTTTTTGAAAATGTTTGCATGAACACGATCTTGAAAATATAGGGAACGACAAGGGAAACCTTCTAGTTAGATAAAGTTTGGTGATATACACGGTATCTGGTAGCTATATAGGGTAGATTTGATAGGTGAATTCGAATGATATTATGGTGTGGCTGGAATTAGGAATCAATGGTTTAAATAACAAAATAAAATCCCCTAATACAAGTCTAAAATGACATTAAGATTTTGCAAAAAAACCTAATTTCTCTTTCACTTTTTTTTCGTTGTCTGCTTCTTCTTCGTCTGGATCCGTCATCTACGACCGATGTTCGACTCCATTGTGCAGCTCGGCACCGGTCCTCTTTCTTTTTGCCGCTTTTTCTTCTTGTCTTTGTGTATTTTGATGTCCCTCTCGTTTCTTCGATCCCATCTCATCGTTTATCGATGGTTGGAAGGCCACTCCATTTAGGCGCTTGGTGAACGTGGCTGAGCAAAGGTCGCCAGACTTTAGAAGTCTACGAAGTCTCGCTATCAATCTTCTCTCAGTTTCCTTACACTCCTTCGATCAGTGGTCTTCTCTGCTTGGTGGTCAACTTCATCTTCGTTCCAGTGCTTCTCTTGTGTCTTGCGGTGAGGCTTCTTCAGATCTAGTATTTATTGGCTTATACGACTGGTGTTGGCTTTGTTTTGAAGTCTTCGGTGAAGTTTTGTTGTTGTATGCTCCTTTTCGGTTAATTTGGTTTCCTTGGGTGCTGAATTTTTTCCTTTTCGATTGTTTGCTGTTGGGATCCTGCTGTTCATGTGCAGTATGATCTTCGGTCGTTAGTTCTTATTTTCTTGCATAAGGAGACTTGCTCCTTGTCTCTACCTTGGTGGTTTGATCAAAACCTTGTTTTGTGCAAGACTTATCTTGTGGCGTCTTTCCATTGGCTCTATTTGAGTTTGACTTTGCCCTCCCCGGCTTTCTTGAAGAGTTCCTGCTTTCGGATGGGTCCTCTAGGTCCGGAACAAAAGTCTTTGCTTTCTTTATTAGAAAGGTATACCAATTCATTATAGGAAGAATCGTGTTCGGCCCCTTCATATCTTCGTGTGTTGGCCTCATTTGTTTTGGTTCTTGGAGCATGGTTGGGACTGGTTTGTCAATCTTTGGTTTCTAAGTGCTTCTGTTATGGTGCTTATGTTTTAGATCTTTTGTCGTGCCTTTCTCTTAACTCTAGTTTTGTATATTTTCTTTGGTTCCTCGTGTGTCGGGTTTTGACACCTGAGATTCTAAGCTTTGTTCGTTAGAATCTGCAGGCTTTGACTCCTAAGATTCCAAGCTTTGTTAGGCGGAATCTGTGGGTTTTAGTTTGTTCCGTTTTTGTAAAACGTTCGGTCATTATTAATCTAAATGTGAAAAAATCTAAACTGAAAAAGTTTAAAGGAAGTAAAACTATATAAATAAAATAAAATTAAGGCTATGTTATAATTAGATAGAGTCTAAGTTTTTATATTTATGTTGTCTACTTAAGGATTATTGAAGGATGAGGAAAAGAAAGCGGTTATAGATTTAAAAAGTGGTATTTCAGCTTTTCATTGTACATTTTTTTTGTTCACAAGCTTTTCATTGTACTTTTCTACATCTTGTTGGCTAAAAATGAAAAGACTAACTTGTATGCATATATATTTCTTATCTCTCATGCTTTTGACGATGACAAGCATTACGTTTTGTAGAGTAACACTAAAAGTCAAGTGAATAGGGTAACACCCTACGACAACATTACATAACCATTTAAAACCTTTTTACCTAGCCAAATGAGCATTGTTGGAATGACCAAGTTTGAGATTTCATATGCTATTTAATGAATGTAGAAAAATAGTGGTTATCAAAACTTGTGAATGGTGAGATATCGAGTCAATATTTGGATTGAAATGGCGTGTTTGACCTATGGTATGAGTATTGTTCAAATTGTTGGTCAGCATGGGTTAACTTTTTAAAGGTTTAAGTCTGATTTTGACATATCATTTGAGTGTTGAGACACCCACCATCAAGACCTCTTCTCTGAATTAATAATTGATTTCTTGAGGATAAGAAAAATACAAGTATGAGGGAGTTGATCGAACCATATTTTAGCATTTTATACTAGTACTTTAGGCATTATTTATTAATATTTTACATCTTTTTATTTATATTTTACATCTTTTGTATTATGTCAAGCATTTTTTCCCATTCATCAATGCACACGGTAACAATTACAATAGCAATTGGATACAAAGTTATTAAAAGAAGAAAATACCACCCTTACAAGTGGATTTGAGTTTCTCTCTGGATGCGTGAATAAAGCCAAGATGCACCTCCCATAGTAAGATTAGAAAAGACCATATTTGTTAACACTTTTGGCGGTGTTTCTTGCTATGGAGTTGGCGGAGGAGATGACGTATGGAAAGAGGCCAAGGCAAAGCATTCCCTGACACTAGAAATCCTTTGTAGAAGATTTATGTACTTTTTTCAAAGAGAGGGATGGTTAATGGCATCAACTACGTTGTTGGGGCGTTGGGATAATTATTTATTCTATTAACCTTGCGATCAAAGAACTACCACTCTTTACATGGTATCTACCATCTACCGAATAAGCCCATACATGCTTATTTAGTAATTAATTATTGGGTCGTAATGATAAAATTTTCTCTGCATCATTTATCAAAAATAAATGATGAATTTTTAGTCTGTCCCTTGAGCCTTCAAAAGTCAGAGCATATCCAATGTCAAACTCCATTTTCTACTCCAAAATGGAGTAACTCCATTTTGGAGTTGGTTTTGCTCCAACCCCACTCCATTTTTGGGTGTAACTCCATTTTGAAGTAGAAAATGGAGTAAAAAATAGAGTCATGAGTAACTTTACTTCATAAATAGAGTAATCCTTAACTTTTTATCTATTGGTAAATTTAAACTCAGAGGTGAACGTGGTTCACCGTTAGACACCCATTTATCTGTCCAAATTTTTTTATTTGTTCCATTTCCAATGATTTTTATCAAACCTTTTTCCAATAATTCTTGGCCTAAAAGTATACTTCGCCAAGAAAAGATGGAAGAGTTCCCATTGGACTCTCAAGGAAACTTTTAGTTGGACAATATTTAGCTTTGTGGACACGTGAGAGCAATGATTTTGGTTCATTTAACACTCGTCATGCTTGCTTAACCAACAATGCCTCATTAAATTTACCATGAACGGAAACCTAAACCTCCATCTGCCTTTGATGGACACATCTTTGACCATGAAACCCAATTAATTTTTCTTTTTCCTTCATTAAAATTCCACCAAAAACTCGACATAGCACTTTTGATTTTTTACATTGATGTATCGTTAACTTAAAACATGACATGGCATACACCGGTAAGACTATTGCCACATATTTCAATAATATTTCTTCACCTCCAAGAGAAAGAATTTTGGCATACCATCCAGAAAGTATTGAATTTAATCTATCTGTGATGAATGCTAATAATTCTCTTTTTGAACCACTAAAATATTATGGGAGCCCTAAATATCTCTGAGTACCTCCTTATTTTTCTACTCCCATAAATAAACCTAACAACCAACACATATAGGGATCAAGTTTTCCCCCAAAGGTGATTGATGAGTTCTGAAAGTTTATTTCCTGACCCGAAGAATCACCATAAATTTTTAAGCATCTCAACATCTCTTTGCATTTCTGTCAAGCATTTAGGTCCCAATTATTTGACTTTGACATTTTAGAGTCTATAATTTGTATTTGTGCATGTTTTGAGTTATTTTAGGTGTTTAGGGATTGAGTTTGGACTTATGAGAATCAAGGAGAGCTTAAGGTGATCAAAAAGACAAGAAGAAAATCATTATAAGTAACCAGAGGATTACATCAGCAGTTTAAAATGTGGGTTTGTGATTTTATTGTAGACTGTTCTTGTTTTCTTTATCTCTAGTGATTTGTAATGATTGGATAGGGCTCGAAAGAGTCATTCATGCTTCTAACGAATCTCACACCCGAAAGGTGTTCATTGAAATTCCTTTGTCAATCTATTTATGAGTCACTTGATTCCTAGCCTGAAAAATTAGTTGTCTAGTATATTTGATAGGTTGAAAACTTTATGTGTCTTAAAGTAACATAAACAAAGAAGAAATGAGATCTCGGATCCTCCGTCTATCTCTCGCAACAAGATCTTATCAAAAGATTCCACTCTAAAAACATAACAATCTCCATTCCTCTCTTATTTCTCATCATTTGATCATCAAACTTCGGAGCTAACTCTCTAGCGAAAACCTCGACTCCAGTCTTTCACTGCTACGTTAGCGGCTAGGAGAACGCCGAACTAGAAGAAGATTTACAAAGGAATGAGGCAGAGACGTTGGGATAAGCTGCTTTAGTGCGAGATATAAATTCCATTTAAAAATAATTATTTATCTGATCCTTGAATTTATTGTAGGTTTCTAGCTTTTTTTATTCCTACTGTTTTGTTTTGATCAACTGGTGTTGCAGGTATAAGAAAATAGTTTGTCTTATTCAATGTAATTTACAATGTATTGTACTCATACCCAAAGAATAATACAGACATGGAAAGAAATCCCTAAACATAAGCATATAATATATGATTGCTATGATTATGTCAATCATATCCTTAACACGCCCCCTCAAGACAGAGGGGGAATGATCAGTACAATTTTGCTTTGAAGTTCCAATAACATTGTCCTAGGAAGTGGCTTTGTTAATGCATCTTCTTGTTGGTCTTTTGTGTGCACATGAGAGACACAATGTTCCTTGTGGTGAGCTTTTCCTCTAATGAAGTGGTAGTCAATGGCTATATGCTTCATCTGAGAGTGAAATATTGGATTAAAAGGCAAGAAAGTTTCTCCAACATTATCACAGAATATTGTAGTGGGCCGGAAATGTGTATGTGAAGCTCCGTTAGTAGATTGTAGATCCAAAAAATTTTGATACTCGGCTTCGGTGGAGAACTTTGCTACACTCTTTTGTTTCTTAGCAGTCCAAGAGATTGGATTTAGACCAAGATAAACGACACAAGCATTGGTAGAAACGTAATCATCAGAGTCTCCGCCTCAATTCGCATCTGAAAAAGCATGGAGAGATATATTGTTTTTAGCAAAGAAGTAGATACCATAAGTTGTTATTCCATCAAGATAGCATACAATTCGCTTTGCAGCCTGCCGGTGAGCTTCAGTTGGTTGGTGCATATATTGTGATAGCCTATTAACTGCGTAGCTGATGTCAAGCCGAGTGAAATCGAGGTATTGGAATTTACCTACCGGTTGACAATATACTGTAAGGTTCGAGAGAGGTTATCCTGATGCTAGAGTGAGTTTCAGATTGGTAACCATTAGGGAAGCTACATGTTTGGTAGCTGACATGCTGTGTTTGTGAAGGAGATTGGTTACCTACTTGAGTTGAGACATATGAAGACCTTTTGATTTTCTATGAACTTCAACACCAAATAATAATGAATGCCTTCTAGATCTTTGATTGAAAATCTGGTTGTAAGTTTCAAAAGGACTATGGAGATTGCGTAATTATTATTTCCTATGACAAGAATGTCATCAACGTAGACCATGAAATAAATCAATGTAGTTCCAATGGAAAGAATGAATAAAGAAGTGCTGCCAAGGAATTCTTGAAACCTAGATGTAAGAGATAATTCTTCAATTCCGTGTATCAGGCATGCAGGGCCTGTTTAAGACCATAGATAGCCTTTCTTAAGAGACAGACATGAAATGGTTTGTCAGGGTCGACAAAACCAGGTGGTTTCTCCATGTAAACTTCATCCGGTAATGAGTGTAGCACCCAAAAACTACTAAGTAAAAGAGTATTGGCCGGATGGCAGGCCCAAAATATAAATGCTTCGATCAGAGAGGTTACAATCTTAAAGATAAGCATTAAACCGAAAGAATTGAAGGAAAGTCAAGTTGGTTCGTGAGAAATGGAAAAATTTGACTAAGTGTCTGAGTTTTTATAAGTTGGAAGGAAATAATTCATGAACTGTTTGAGTGTTTAAGCATTCGCTTGTTTATTATTAATTTTTATAATTAATAATAAATAGGCTAGTGACTCCTAAGACATTTCAATGTCTTCTGGTGGAAACCCAAAAACTGTCACTAATTCTATGTAAGAGGGTGGTGATAGTTGAGGGTTGGACCAGTTGGGTTGGATGCGGCCAGGGCTTAGTAAACCCCCTCAGATGATGCTTGGGAAAACATGATCGTGATGCTTGACAAGCATCATGTCTGTTTGGGAAGATCGATCAATGAAGATCGAAGATCATATCACATTTAGATCATGATCGGGGTGTTGGGAAATCCGATCGTGTGGGTTAATCAGTCAGAAACTGAGCTAAGTCAAGTGATTTAGACTTAAAGGTTGATTAAATGCGGATAAACTCAGTTAAGGGACAGTTTGACCGAGAGAATATGCAAACTGGTCGACGTTCAGTCAAGATGTTTAGATGTGGAATGAACCATGCACATGTTTACCTGATAATGCAGATCAAATGCGGATTAAAATAGCTAAGTATCAAAGAAATGATAATGTGGCCAAGCAGTTAGTCAGTTGTTTGGAACAGTGTTGCCAACAAGCACTGAGTCAGTATGATCGGAATAGTGTTGCTAGCGAGCATTCTGGTTGGAGCAGTGTACTAGATCGTAAATGCTCAAGCAGGAGGTGGCATGTTCTGACTGGACCGATTCCAAGCAGGTCAAGCCATCTTACCTCGCCCTTGGGTTACTTCATCTCTTCATCACGAAAATATCAGTTTAGAGAGATAAAGCTCCCATAGAAAGCAAAATTTCTAGCTTTGGGAAGAATCAGACCGTAAGAAGTGAGAATCAGGCCGTGGAAAGTGAGAATCAGTCCGTGGAAAGTGAGAATCAGCCCGTAAAGCTTGAGAAATCCACATACTGATGAAATCAGTCAAGTTCGGGATGATTTCAAAGGTGAGTGCTATTTATCTAGACCTTAGACTTTATGCGTGATAGTTTAGTGTATTGAATACCTATTTATGTGTTGTGATGACCTTTGTGGTTATCGCGCATGATCCGGATAGCTTTTTTTGTCGGATACATATTGTGTGATGGTCGTAGTGCCGGTCTGTGACCTTTGTGGTCTATAAAAATGATACAGATAGTTTTTATGGCTGGATTCATGTTTTGTGAAGGCTATGATGCCGTTCTGGAGGTGATCTCATGGTTTATGTGACCGGATACATGTTTTAGGTTGGTCATAGAGCTATGAAATGGCCATGTGTGCCGTATCTGTACTGTATCAGCTTTGGGAAATCTGACTGTGTGGGTTAATCAGTCAGAAACTGAGCTAAGTCAAGCAGTTTGACTGATATTGTGGTCAAAAACAGTAACGACAAAACAAACGCCTCAACCAGTCACTACGAATCAACAAGACATGTTTTAACTAAAATTTCCAAACTTCTGGGAATATGTTTCAGAAATATGCAACAATCATCGGATAATTAGGCAATCACCTTTGCACTATTCTGTCCTTGTTGAGAAGGTATTTTCCCACCGGGTTTTCCTATCACTAAGGTTTTAACGAGGCAAGATGGTTCACCTACGGCAAAAATTCATGGAAAGCTAAAAATCGCGATAGATTCGAAACAAAGACAAACAAATCGATGCTTACCAACAAATTTCTTATGCTCCGAACATTTTTTGTATACAAGAACACGTACACCAAACACGTACACCAAACACGTAACCAGCTCGCCAACTGGCGAGCTAAACCTCGTACATTCAGCTCGCCCACTAGCAAGCTGAATCCCGCACATTCAGCTCACTAACTGGCGAGCTAAATCTTGCACATTCAGCTTACTAGTTGGCAAGCTGAGTCTCGCACATTCAGTTCGCCAACTGGCAAGTTGAATCTCGCACATTCAGCTCAAACCTCTCGTTTCTTGTTTCGTATCATTCTGAGGTTCCGTTGGAATTCTGCGACAAAAACCGTAAAACTTATTCTCTCCTTATAAATATCATGGTTAACATGTAAATGGCAAACATCACGATTATGCGATTGTTCCCCTCGGTCTGCAAAAGTATCATGATATTCCATTCATATAAATTTCAATCGTATAAAGCGATAATGACTAACATGTCGCAAAGTCCGTATCGCATCATCATACGAAAGGCCGGTTCTCCGATAGGAATCGTAAAACCGCCTAAACCCATAAAGGATCGATGAGGCCTAAAACGCGATAGACGACACACTTGCGATTCTGGGTGAGAGTTCGGCCCAAGTACAATGGTGGTCACAGCTTTTTCTGCAAGCCATAGAGAAATGGGAGAAATCTAGAAAAGGAATGCAGACCAACCCTGAAGCATATATAAGAGAGACAAGGAGGAAGATACAGGGCATGTTCAACTTTCCGCACCAAAAAACTGAGGGCTTTAGATACTTTTTCCGCTATTACTAATGAGTTGCGACTCAGTTAGGTTTTACGGTATTTGTTGCTAGATCGAGGATAACTCACCAATAGTTCTTGAGATCGAGTCTGTCACCTGTTGTAAAACGTTCACGCATTGATTTGGAATAAGCCTTTTATTGCTCTTTTTTACATTCTTGAATTTATTTTTGTATTCTTTATTTTCGTGTTCTAATCTTTCCGCGCTAGACTCACAAAATCCAGGATCTCTGGAAAGTTAGAGTTCTCTCTGATTTTCCGTAACTAACGAAAGTCGACACTGTGAATTTTGGTTCCCACAACCGAGTGAACGTGCAAACTGGTAAAAGTTTAGTCCAGATGTTTAGATGTGGACTGAATCATGCGCAAGTTTACATGATGATGTGCATAGTTGGGTTATAATGCGGATGAAATGCGGATGAAAATAGCTGAGGAAATGATAATGTGGCCGAGCAGTGAGTGAGTCTGGTTGGAACTGTGTTGCCAACAACCATTGTGTCAATCTGGTTGGAACAGTGTTGCTAGCGAGCACTGAGTCAGTATGGTCGGAACAGTGTTGCTAGCGAGCATTCTGGTTGGAGCAGTGTACTAGTTCAGAAACGCGCAAGCAGGAGGTGGCATGTTCTGACTGGACCAGTTCCAAGCAGGTCGAGCCATCTTACCTCTCTCTTGGGTTACTTCATCTCTTCATCACAAAAATTTCAGTTTAGAGAGATAAAGTTCCCATAGAAAGTGAAAGTTCTAGCTGTGGGAAGAATCAGACCGTGAGAAGTGTGAATTAGTCCATGGAAAGTGACAATCAATATGTTGAGCTTGAGCAATCCGCATACTGAAGAAATCAGTCAAGTTCGGGACAATTTCAAAGGTGGGCGCAATTTATCCAAACCCTAGATTTTCTGCGTGATATTTTAGTGGCTTGAATGCCTATTTCTGTGTTGTGATGACCTTTGTAGTTATCGCGCATGATTTGGATAGCCTTTTTGGCCGAAAACATGTTGTGTGATGGCCGTACTGATGTTTTCTGACCTTTATGGTCTGTATACATGATCCGGATAACCTTTGTGGCAGCATTCATGTTCTATTAAGGCTATAATGCCGTTCTGGAGGCCATGTGTATCGTATACATGATCTGATGGTCAATGTGACCGGATACATGTTCTACGTTGTTCTTAGAACCATAAAAGGTCCATGTGTGTCGTATTTGTACTATATCAGCTTTGTGCTGATTGTATAGGCTTAAGTACGTATTGCTGACTAAATTTTGATCGATTGGGTAACCCGGATGATCAGGGCAATCTATTCAGTCTGTGGGCTAGACTGGTGATCAATTCGGGTAAACCTGATGGTCAAGGCAGTCGGGTTAGTCTGTGGGCTAGACTGGTGATCGATTCGGGTAATTCGGATGGTCATGGCAGTTTGGTCAGTCTATGCACTAGATTGATGGTTGATTGGGGTGAATCCAGATGACCAGGACAGTCTAGTTGGTCTGTTAATTATTATTCAGTCTGTTTATTATTATTTAGTGTTGATGTTCTTAGGGAACCATATTTGTTTATGTTTTAAGTGGGACGGATTAAACCGTTCTCACTAAGAAAAGTTGTATTGTTTATGTGTTCTTTGTGGTCGCAGGTAATGCGTGGAATGAGCATCACGCGGAATAAAGGCAAAGATAAACAAGGAATGGAGGATAATATGTATAGTTTTGGGTAGATACATCTTAGTAGTTCAATGCAATGTATTAGCTTGTGTAGCAAACTCGCATGTGAATTGTACTAGTTGAATCTATCTAATAAGAATGCATATTTTAAATTAAGAACTCTGAAAGAAACGAAAAACTGCATGAAAATAACTAAGTATAATATTAAACCTCTAAACCTATAAGGCCAAACTAGTCGGGGGGTTGCAAAGAGCCGTGTAAGACAGTGTTGATTACATCAAACTATTGGATTGACGAGGCTTTGGAGATGGAAATGTTGAAGACGAGATGAATTGTAGTAGCTTTAACGACTGGATTGAAGGTATTCGTGTAGTCACGGCCAAATCGTTGGGTGTATCCTTTAGCTATTAACCACGCTTTATACATGTGCAATGAACCATCGAGACAAACTTTTTTCTTGAATATCCACTTGCAACCAACAATGTGTTGATGAGGTCTATGTGGAATGAGCTGGAGAGTCTAATTCTTTGCAAAGGCATCAATTTCAGCAGCCATTGTAAAGCGCCATTACGGGTCTCAGATCTTGAGTCACCGTGTTGGGTTCAACAGTAAGGTTGGAATGGATTGGAGTGCAGAGGTTATACTTTGAGTTTTGTTTATATATTATGTTTTTCGAGGAGTTTGCATTGGATGTCGATTTAAAATTGTTGGTGAATTGATGGGTGATGGTGAGGCGAAAAGTGATGACGATGAAATGCGATTCCGCATTTCAGGTGAAATGGGCTGGTTTGGAGATTAAGCAATGGGCTGAGGAGTACTATGAGATATTAGGCTTGGTAAATTTCGAGTAGTGGACTGAGTTTAGGTTGAATAGGATAAGAGTGGGGTATCAGATTGATAAATCGAAGAAGAAGAGGATGTAGAGAACCGACCTTGGTGAATTTCCAGGCGAGGAGCCGAGGTTGAAACGACAGATCCGATGGAGATGTGGCGAGTGGTATGTGGACCGAAATTCATTGTGGCAGTGGCGTCGCTGCTGTCGGAGGTGCATCTTTGATGGTTTTGCCGTGAATGATGAGCATGTTGTAAAGGTAGACTGACTCATCAAATTGGACATGTCAGGAGACAAGGATTCTCCCGGAAGTAGGCTGAAGACAAAGATAAGCACTTTGCATCAAGGAGTAGCCAAGGAAGACGCAAGGTGTTAAGCGATTTTTTAACATGTGAGATGTTGGGGTCAAAAATAGTCACACAAAAAAATCGATGTCTCAAAGCTTTCACGGAATTGTTAGTCATTTGATCCTAACATCATTCCACATTAGTTGTATTATCCCGATCAACAAAATAAACCAACCGAACCATGAAATATGAAAGATCTTGAGAGATATGTTTTAGAACAAGAAAAACCAACCTCCGGACATACGCTGAGGTTTCTGGTTGTTAAAGGACAAGCAGAACAACACGCGTTCAGCTCGCCGACGAGCGAGCTGAACAACACAAATTCAGATCATCATGTCTTGGACAATTCATCTCTCATTTCGTATCGTTTTGAGTTTCCGTTGGAATTTTACGGTAAAAACCGTAAAACTCATTTCTTTCATATAAACTCCTAATTAATCGTTTACGATGGTAACATTAACTATAGCACCAAAGTTATCCTATCTATACAACTATTCTCTATGATTTTCGAAAGAATCATAAAATTTCCTTGTACGAACTTTAATCATGTAAAGGAACAATGGTTAGCCTAAAGACCGGGAACTATCTTAGCTATGCGATTATTTTATCACTCTCCAGAATAATTATAAAGGTGCGATCCTTTTTATCGATCGTATAAAATGATAACGGCTAACTTAGATGCCAACGTTATCTAACCTATGCGATTGACATTATTACTTCGCGAACCAACATTGTATCATCGCACGAGAAACTGGTTCTCCGATATAATTCATAAAAATTGTCTAAACCGTAAAAAGTCCAAAAAGCCTAAAACACGATAACAGTCCACCCACGACTCAGACGAGAATTTGGTCTAGGAATGATGGCGGTCTACCCTAGTTTCGCGACTTGGTAAAAACCTAAAAAAAAGAACATTTTCGATAAAGATGGATTCGAGTACAAAAAGGAATATTTCCTTGGAAGAATAAACTCTAAAAAGAAGACTTCCACGAAAAAATGAACTCGAATCGGAGGCGAATATGGAAAGTGAACCGACCTTGGAAGTCTATATAAGAGAGATGAGGAGGAAGAGCACAAGAAACATTTTTCTCTGAACCAAACACTTAGAGCACTAGGGTTATTTTTCGATTTTGTTAGCGAGCTGCTGCTCAATTAGGTTTACTAGTCTTAGGTTATTCATACTACAGAACTCGCCAACAGCTCATGTAGCTGAGACTTATTATTTGTTGTAAAACGCTCATAAGCAGAAACGGAATAAGATTTCTTCTGATTTTTTCGTACTTTCAAATTCGTATTTTTATTACTTACTTTCGTGTTCTGATCTCGTATACGTTTTGCTTAGCAGAAATCCGCGATCTCTAGGAAAGTTAAGGTTTTTTTACTTCCCTTAACTAAGGGAAATCGGTAGTGCGAATTTTGGTTCTCACAGTTTGGTGCTAGAAGGAAGGGGGGTACAAATCAATCTTACTCACAAATGCAAAACACTAAGATCGGACATGGCTACCAAAAATCAAAACGAACAACCAACTCGTCCTAACGACAACTTTGATAACAACTCGTGACGATGCAAACACTACAGCGTTCAAAAGAGATCAAGAAAATGTTCTTGACTCTCAAAAAGAAGTTGGCAAAACAAGACAGTTCTCTCGCTAAACAGGTTGAGACATTAACCGCGAGGACCAAAACCATCTTTCCACGCGGAACTACCAAGTTCCGTGGAAGAAGACTTAATTTTGCAACCTTGTTTGACAGGGCACAAAACGCGCAAAAGGAACCACCATAACAAAAAATCTCGATGAGACCACTCATATTATAACGCTGAAAAACACGAGCAATCTTCCGCCTTTCAACGAGGAAAGGGAAGTGAACAAGGTCGAGAGAGTTAACTTGGAATCCAGGAAACAGTCCAATCCTTTGGACGAAGATGCGGATGTACATCCAAGGAGAAGGAACAATTGCTCAACTCGGAAAGGTCATCGGCTTGACAAACCCATGACAGAGGAGGAAGAAAACACCATCTGGGTAGAGCAAGAGAAATAGGCCGAGGAACAAGCTCATATCATCAGTAATAAACACCGACAAGCTCCAAAGGCCACTAACGATGTCGCCATATCCGTGACTA
Organism: Iberis pinnata; assembly: GCA_900406425.1. Classification (NCBI taxonomy): domain Eukaryota; kingdom Viridiplantae; phylum Streptophyta; class Magnoliopsida; order Brassicales; family Brassicaceae; genus Iberis; species Iberis pinnata. The sequence goes on from OVBE01002572.1 coordinate 28,603, forward strand.
TATCGCAAAACTTTGTGGAAGTCCAAGTGGTAAAATCGTAAATTCCCACGCTACCAGTGCGGCATCAGAGATCGTCCGACTCCTCGAGGAGGCTCGAAAAACTCTGTTTATAGCCCTTATAATCAAGGTGAAAATCTATGATACTGGGAAAATTAAGATCTATATGTATAATGGAACCACCGATCCGCAAGCTAACATACAGACCTTTCTGGATGGCAATTGCAAGGTCTAAACTTGAAAGGCAAAAAAGACGCAAATTCATGCCTCCTTTTCATTGAACATCTCCAGGAAACGACTCTCGAACGGTTCTGTCGGCTAAAATGCAACTCCGTCAGAAGCTTCCGACAACTCTATTTGGAACTCCTCAAACAGTACTCCATGTTTATGGATAGGGAAACTTCTTACATCGATATGTGGAGCCTAACTCGAAGGGAAGATGAATCTCTCTGAGACTTCATGAAACAATTCAAGATCGTGATGTCAAAAGTCAGTGGAATCAACGATAAGGTAGACATGGACGCGCTCTGTAAAACCCTCTAGTATAAGTCAAAATTTAGGAAGTGGATAGCTCTCAAAAGCAGCGTACGATTCAGGATGCCCTTCATAATACCACATACTTTATCATCATCGAAGAAGAGATGAAAGTACGTCCTCAAAAGACGCTTCTTCGTAATATAAGCGGAAAAAACCCTTGTAACGAAAAGTACGTCCATCACGAGGGAGAAGACCTCCAAGGCGCACATATCTACGCTATCAACTCATCGTCCAAACAAGGAAGGACATCGGATAACATGTGGACTAAGAACGTGTCTTACGATGAAAACACCTTCTCATAGTTCCACCAAACAAAGAGTAACTCCACGGTGAACTGAAAAGTTCTCGGAGCCAGGCTACCGGCAAAACTACTTCTGGGAGAAACCGATCGACCACCTTGTTCCGACCAAGCACCGCTAGGCAGCAATGCACCTGAAGGCACTCGAACAGAGGAAAAATGCGGAAGAGGGTCGGAGGACAAAGGCAGCAACGTCAACCGTCGCCGGGTAAACATGATTATTCGGAGGATCACAATACTTTCAGGACAACGTCTCCTCTATAAAAGAATACCATCGCAAGGCTAAATCGAGCGCCAACTAGCCCGCTCCCCTTCTCTTCACTTTTTTGACTCACCGAAAAATGCGATCACTTTCGAGGAATGTAAAACTGTCAAAATGGACACGCCGCACAATGACCCCCTCGTAACCAACATCGTCATAAAAGACCTCAAAGTCACAAAGATCCTCATCGAGATAGGAAGTACCGTGAAAGTGATCTTCCGCAATACGCTAAACATGATGGGCATCAATTTATCCGAAGTCACACTGATACGATCCTTGATCTACTCCGTGAAAAGGCTACTAAGGAATTCGAACAGATGACTTGAT
>OVBE01002573.1:0-30018 GCA_900406425.1 Iberis pinnata
TAAAGAAGAGAGAGGAGAGAGAGAAAGCAAAAAAATAAGTGCTTTGAGAAATTGGCTGTCTACAGCCAAAAATAAACAAAATCTAGTATTTTGGATGTGAGAAAAAATAGGAAAGCTACAGCTTGATTGGTTTCACTTTATTGCTGTAGAAATATACTTGGCTGTAGAAAGCTTATATTTGGCTGTAGAAAGATTCTAAAGCTGTAACCAATCNATAATGTTCTCTTATTAGCTTTTCTAGCATTTTCCACTTGTCTGTATATAATGTACACTCTATGTTAACAACAATACAATACACATTCCTTACATGGTTTCAGAGCGGACTGCTCAAACCTAATATTCTTTTTCCTAGCCGCCATTCTCTTCTCTTCTCCTTTCATCTTCTCACTTCAATGGCTACTCACTCTGCTGATGCTATCAATGTCTCTGAAAACACCATCCTCAACGTGAACATGGTGAACATCACGAAACTCACACCTCTTAATTACATGACATGGAAAATACAAATCCATGCCCTCTTCGATGGCTACAACCTAATCGGTCATCTTGATGGTTCTACACAACCATAAGAAATTCTTGTTGTTGAAAGACACAACTCTCCTAATCCAGCGCCATATGTTTGGAAGAGACAAGATAAACTACTTTACAGTGGTATTCTTGGCACTCTCACGACTGTTGTACAACCTATTGGTTCTCTATCTCGCAATACCATTGATGTGTATGTGGCGCATCCTTGCCAATACATATGTCAAACCAAGCAGGGGCACATCAAACAACTAACATTGCAGATCAAAAACAGTACCAAAGGAACCAAAACAATCGATGAGTATCTACAATCACTCACCACCAAGTTTGATCAACTAGCTTTACTGGGCAAAGCAATTGACCACGAAGACCAAGTTGATTACATTCTCCTTGGTCTGCTAGATGAGTACAAAACAGTTGTAGATCAAATTGATGGCAAGGATTCCTATCCTACCCTCCCTAAAGTCCATGAGAAACTTCTAAATCATGAACCAAAGCTTCTTACTATGGCTCAACCACCGCTTTCCACTCTAGTCCCCGCAAATGTTGCTCACATTCTGCCTAGACAGACCTACAACAAGCAGCGTCAACGACAAAATCAGTCTTGGAACTCTTCTTCAACTGGTCAAAAAAATAACAGGCAGACAGACACAAAGCAAGGAAAAGGATATCAAGATCGCTGTCAACTATGTGGCGTGTTTGGTCATAGTACTAAGAAGTGTACTCAACTTCAACAACACTCCTCTCCTCATTAATCGCAATACACCAACACACCATGGCCATCTTGTGCCAAATATGCAGCGGGTACTCAGTCCAACAGTGGTGCTTGGCTCCTCGACAGCGATGCCCCACACCATCTCACTCATGACCTTGACAACCTCGTAGTGCACAATCAATACCAAGGTTCTGATGTGGTCTTAGTCGGAGATGGTTCAGGTTTATCGATATCTCACACTGGCTTTGTCTCTCTTCCTTCTCCTACAAAACCATTACACTTATCAAATGTTTTATTTGTCCCTAAATCAAGAAAAACCTCATATATGATTACAAAATATGTAATTCTAATCGAGTTTTGGTTGAATTATTTCCTGTACATTTTCAGGTGAAGGACCTCAAGCCAAGTGCTCCATTAATCCACGATAGAGCGATTAAGGATCTTTATGAATGACCAACAACATCCATCCCAATCTAGTCTCACTTCACTACTACAATCACAACTCCCACAATCCAGGATTGGCATTACCACATTGGCCACCCATATGTTCCTATTATCAAACATGTTTTAACAAGTAATTCCTTTCCAATAAAGCAGTCAACTACTAAGAATACTCTATGTACTGATTGCTCTATCAATAAAAGTCATAAGCTTCTATTTTTCAATTCATCTATCCACTCTACTAGACCACTACAAATCTTATTCTCTAACCTTTGGACCTCACCTACCCTATCAATGCATAATCAGGAATATTATCTAATCTTTATCGACCACTACACGAGATATACTTGGTTTTTCCCACTCCAAACCAAAAGCCAAGTAAAAGACATATTCATACCCTTTAAATATATGGGTGAAAACCGGTTCAATACAAAGATATAAATAATCTATTAAGATAATGGTGGAGAATATGTGGCTCTTCGTCCACAGCTTGCTGCCTCTGGAATCACCCATCTCACATCACCACCACACACGCTTGAGCATAATAGCATATCCGAACGAAAACACATACACTTTTTGAAACTAGACTATCACTTATCAGCCATGTCGGCATACCAACAACCTACTAGCCAGAAGCTTTTGCCATTGCCGTGTATCTTATTAACCGTCTGCCAAAACGAGTTTTACATATGGACTCACCCTACCTGAAGCTCTTTCAAGATCAGCCAAACTATAACAAGCTTCGAATATTCGGGTGTTTGTGCTTCCCCTGGCTCTAGCTATACACTACATACAAGCTAGAACACTACTCAGCTCCTTGTATCTTCATCATATATTTCCTCACCCAAACATCAGACTGGTCGTGTCTTCACCTCTAAGCATGTCCAATTTGACAAAGCCATCTTCCCCTTCGCCGGACTTTACAAATCCTCTCCAATCGATGACGTTGAACCCACCATCCTCTATCCCTCTCAACCTGATCGCCTCACTGTTGTTGTTTCCCTTCAATCGCATCTGCCGCAGGAGTCACCAACAAGAGGTCCTCTCACCTCACGACAGAAAACACTTGAAATAGGTATGACTTCTCAAAACCTAATCTCTATAGGCCACAATTCCTCTCCAGACCAAGCCCATCGCAATTCAAGCCCACCATCACCAATCGAACTTCAACCAAATCCAACCCATCATGATTCAAGCCCACACACAACATCTGACCCTTCACCTCACACTGAGCCCACATTCATCAATAATCTCCAACCTCCCATAACCACCAACTCTCTACCACCACAGATAATTAACACCCACCTCATGACTACCCGCCGGGAAAACATCACCAAACCCAAAATATATTATCTACTCACCTCCAAACCCGACACCTTATTTCCACCTATTGAACCACAAACTGTCCATCAAGCTCTAAAGGATAAGAATTTGAGAAAACCTTGTGTGATGAAATTGATGCCTTCGCCAGAAACAAAATGTATGATCTTGTTTCACGGCGTCCAAATCAGAACATAATCGGCTGTAAGTGGCTCTTTAATAAAAGTTTTCTTCTGATCGTTCTCTTTATCGTTGCAAGGCTCGACTCGTCTCCAAAGGTTACACGCAAAAATTAAGATGTCACTACACCGCCACGTTCAGCCCAGTCATCAAAACCACATCCATTTGTATCACCTCAACATTGCGGTTACCAAATCCTGGCCAACCAAGCTACTAGATATCAACAACACATTTCTCCAAGGCACACTCCATGATGAAGCATATATGGAAAAACCTCCAGGATTTTTCAACCCAGACTTCCCTCACCATGTCTGCTGATAGGTCTAGAATTTAATTTCTAAACTACACTTTAGAGGAAAGATCACATTAGTATAGATAATGTTGAATCCATAGAGACAAGACAACACGACTTATAGTCTTAAATCAAATCAAGCTAACACAATAAATAAGAGTTGTTTGTAACAGAGTAAAGCAATAACTAAAACTAAACGGTTGTAAATCAATGAAATAAAAGCGTCAGGCAATAGAGAATTTCACATGTAGTCAGGTTTTAAGGTCAGGTTATCATGCAAGGATTTTCATTTTGAAAATAGTTCTCAACTCAAAAGAAAAAATAAGACTAATCTCCTTCCGGAGTATTAGATCCCTATGTTCGAAATACTAAAATCAAACTCCCACAGTATTTAAATAATTCAAACATGCATTAAGTACATATTCGATATGTTCATAAGCATCTAAGATAATACTCTCGCAAGAAAAGACACTTATTCATCTAGACTAGATCAGATTTCTAAACCAAATCCTTTTGTGTTTATCAACCTAATATCATGAACTAAGCGGCCAGTTTAATTCAAGCATTAAGAAAAAGTTTAGACTAAAAACCTAATAATTTCAATCCCTTTATGATAAACCCTAACAATCAAATCTGATTTCACTAAGAAATCATAAAACCTAACTATGGAACTACTCAGACATTTACAAGAAAATACAAATCTATATCAAATAAAAACTCATAATCATAAAATAAAATAGATATTGGAATATAACAAGAGTTCAAAGAAACTTCTCCTAAATACAAAGGTTCAAGATCTCTGTCTCCCTTCAGGAAAAACTAGGACAAAACGTGATTAAAATAAAACCAATCCACAAGGCTTTATAGTATGAAAAAGGAAAAACTAAAAACAATTAAAAAGATACTTGCGGACCAATTCAGAAAATTTTAGAAATCTTCTAAAATTCTCGGATGAGGAGAACGATCGTTCCCTGGGGAGAACGATCGATCTCTCAAGTCTAATTTTTCCAGGAGCTTTTGCACGATCTTTCTGGTGCTCGTTCAGTGATTTTGGAGGATTTATGGAAGAGGACATTGATCGATCTCTGGGGAGAACGATCGATCTCTCTACACGTGCTTCTTCTGCGAGACAAATTGAACAGTCTTTAGTAAAATTGCCATAACTCTTGATTGCACCAATGAAAGCTAACTCACGTGGCTATCTTGTGTAAAAATTTCATCTTCATCCATACATGGGAACATATTCAAACATTGGAAAGTTTTTGACTCTTTTGTTGGACTCTACAACTATATATGTCAATTTGCATCCGCTTTGTGCAGAAATCCATCTTTTTATTCTAGAACGACCCAAACACCTAGAAACCTGTAAAAGATACAAAATTGCAAGGAAAACACTTAGATAACACTTAATAGAAAATATAAATGCTCATTAGAAAGCATTAAAACCGAGTAATATCAACTCCCCCAGACTTAGATCTTTTCTTGTCCTCGAGTAAAACAAGATTAAATCCAGAGACCAGGTTTGAGACACCACTGCAAATGGACTATTCACCACCACATAACTAACAACATGAATTCTACTCTAAATCCCGAATCAAACAAACTATAAAATAATCTCAACCATCTCATTAAATTCATTAGCGCGCTTGAGTACCTCTTCGATCAAAAGCGCCCATACGAAGTAGAGCATCAATCGACTTATGATCCTGACCCTTTTCCCCCTTTTCTCACTTCTTTTTTTCTCTTTTCTTTTATTACTGATATTTTTTAATTTCTTTTTATTTTTGCGCTTTATTTTCTTCTCTTTTTTTAGAAGCCGGTTTTATGGGATGAGGAAACAAACTTCGAGGTTCGATGTTCAATCCCTCTTTTAGCGTTTTTATTTGAATGAAAATAGAGAAAGGATCTGGATCGTACTGAAAGAACTTGTCGGTTTTACAGAGAACTGAAGAGCAAGGTACCTAGCTTTCAAAGTAAACCAACACCATAAGCAAGAGAATTAAGATCAAATTAGGCCATATCGCAATAGAGCTAACATCAAATCATCAACAATCAAAAAGATCATAACTTTCAAAAACATATCAATCAGTCAATGGGGTTCCAATCCTAAATCCAACAGTCAATCTAAGTCAGTAGTCAAGTAGAAAATGAAGCTAAGCTCACACTAGATTAGTAGTCATCACAGATTCTGATCATTATTCCTTCGACTCGAGTAAACTCATCTAATTTAAAACCAAAAAATTGAAAAATTTTCACCAAAAGACAAAACATCAAAACAGAGTTAGTATCATTACACTCTCCCATAGACTTACTTCACACCGTCGCGGTGTGAAAATAAATCCAAGAGAAGGAATAAGAATAACTAGAATAAATAGATGAGTCTGAAATATATGAAAATAAAAATAAAATACACGAGTTAAAGTGAAGAGGAAATACTAATGGTGTATTGCCTCAATCTAAAATCTGTTCCGAACTCCTACCTCGCGCTATTAGGTTGTTGCCTTCATCCGCTATGCCTGCAAAAAGAAGAAACACTCAAGAGATGTGTTAATATTCTTTTGATTTGAAACACATCATATAATGGTTTTGTAATGATTGAGTAATACTAATTAGAATTAGCAAGAATCATATGTGAAGGCACTATTCAAAAAAAATCTAAACAATCAACCTAGTTGCACATCATCAAGTTGGTAAGTAAAGAGCAATGATCAAGCAATACTAATTAGAATTAGCAAGAATCAAGAGATACTTAATGTGAAAATCCAACTGATCATAGGTCTGAAATCATTTCAAGTTAAAACATAAAAAGTTGTTAATGGTGTGCAATGATCTTAGCAATACTAAAAAAACATTCGCAAGAGTTAAGAAAGAAACCATTAAGACAACCAACAATCCAAATGAGATAATTAGGAATGAAAATAGATAAGAAACAACCCAGATTAACTTGAAGATCTTTCACCAATAATATCCTAAATCAAAGAGAACTCAAAACTAAAATAAATAGATTAGTTAATCAATTATGTAATAAAATATATTTTTCCAAAAAAAATTATATCAAAATTCTTTTAAAAAGTTTCACTATAAATAGATATTTGTTTCATTTAATTTTGAACATAGAAAAAACACAAATTTTCTCTATATTTTTTTTTAATATCCTTAAAAAACCTTGTTTTAGAATATGTCGTGATTAAACTAGTTTAATTTAAAATGTTTGTTGATTTTAGTTGAGTTTATTGTACTATTTCAGTTTTTATGTTTTATTTGTAATGTTTTATGCTTATAAATATAAGGGTAATTGCACTAGATAAACAATATATACTCTAGAATTAAGAAACTAACATCTACTTTGTAAGTTCACTATGCAAATTTTTTTAAATACCATTTTAGCATTTCTCTTTCTTTCTCTCTCACTCTCTCTTTATCTCACTCTCTCTTTCTCTCACTCTCTTTCTAAGTTTATGAAGAATATTTTTGAGTAATCATATTATTTTTTATAAGTCATTACATGATTAAATAATATGTATGGATAATAATATATAATTGTTCATAATAATATAATCATTTAAGAATGTTAAATATGTGAATGATTTAGTAGTTGTATAATAGTTGTATAATATAATATGTATGGTTTATATTTTAGGATTTTAGGTTTATATTATGGGTTTTGGGTTCACAATTTGGGGTTTAGGGGTTATATTATGGATTATGAGTTTATATTTTGGGGTTTAAGGTTTATATTTTGGGGTTCTGGGTTTATGTTTTGGGGTTTAGGGTTTCTATTTTGGGTTTTGGATTTATATTTTTAGTTTTTGGTTTATATTTTGAGTTTATATTTTGGGGTTTTGGGTTTATATTTTGGGTGTCGGGTTTATATTTTGGGTTTATGGTTTATATTTTGTGGTTTAGGGTTTATTTTTTGGGTTTATATTTTGGATTTTGGGTTAGTATATTGGATTTTGGATTTATATTTTGGGTTTAGGGTTTATGTTTTGGGTTTAGGATCTATATTTTGGGGTCTTGGGTTTCTATTTTTTTCAGTAGTCCAACTATTAATATTAGTAATCCGACTATTACTTTCAATAGTTCGACTATTCCTAGTTTATATTGTACTAAACAAATTTACTATTCACTATTTAAAATTTATATATCTGTTTTAAATAATTTTAGTCTTGTTAGATTCATAATTTTTTTTTTTTAAAATAAATTTTTATGATGAAATTATTTGAATTAAAATGCATAATCTATATAAAAAAAGATTGAAAGGGTGGAATAAGAAAAGAAAAAGAAAAAAAGAGAAAGAAGAACTCACTTGCACTTGGGAGAGTGTACTCCACGTTGAGGTTAAGAAGGAGATAAATTGAGTATATTAATACCAACTTTCTAATAGTATAGAAATATGTACATTCATCTAATATTCTAAATGCTATTGTTACTTCACAAATTAACCCTAAATATAATATTGTATTTTATCTTTATTGTAACTTTTTTTTGTCACCATCTTTATTGTAACTTCATTTGTTTAATAATACATGTTTTATTTTCATTTCTCAAAAAATATATTTTAAAATTATAAAAAGTAAAAAATTAAATTTTCTAACTCTAATTTATTTAATTTAAATCTAATTACTAATTGTTACTAAATATAATTACAAAAATATGAAACATAACAAATAATATATGAAATAAAAGTGGTAGGGTAAAGTGTTGAATTTATTAAACAAACCATTGTAGTAAGTAAATGTTGAATGAATGCTAAATAATGAGGTCGAAGAAAGAGAAAATAAAGTGGAGTGAAAAAGAAGATGTTGAATACTAAAACCATTATTGATGGTCTAAATGGCAAGCACGAGCAAATTCATATTAGAATAGTTCTACCACATCATTGGTCCCTTTCTTGTCTCTCACCCTCATCTTCCACCGTCTTTTTTGTTCTTATGCTTTTCACAGGCGTCCAGTCGAGTGACCCGTGAAGTGCTTGTAAATTGTTCTTCATTTTTTGTCATCGTAGTCTCTTCCTTCCGTGGCGCTCCACTGCTCTTTCCCCATTTTTCTACATCTCTCGTTTTACCGTTTTTCTACTGTCTCTGATGCGTTGATCTTGTGATCGATTTTATCTCAATTGCGCCGATTTAGAGCTCTATTCCCCCCCCATCTCCCCCTTTTTTGCTAACAAAGTTTACTTTAAAAAAAATATTTTAACCAAAAAACACAAGAGTTACGGTATCAAAATTACTAACATATTAAAAGCATTTTCAACCCACATTCTCAGTAACTCTAAAATAGAGTTGGATTTTACTCCAACCCATAACTTTATTTTTATTCTATAAAAAATATTCTAAATAGATTTTATTTTCAATTTAAAATTAATTATCAATTATATATTATATTTGTAAACTTTACAAAATAATCCTAATTATTTTAGTCTTTTACAAAAATAATAAGACTACATAATATTATTCATATTGCATCACAAATAATAAAATAAAATATAATTTTTTATTCAATTACTATCATTAGTGAATCACTCTCACAAATTAGTAATTAATTCATTTCAAAGAATAAATCACCACGATAATTTTTCTTAATACAAAAAAACAACAATACGTGTTTACTTTTCCTTTTCCCTTTTCATTTTATTATTTTATATGTGTTTATAAATCTACCATATTTTACAATTGTATACATAGAATTGGAATATATAAATAGCAATGATATGGGTTTTTCTTTACATGTTATATTTCTTAAAAATATTCAATTGAGATATGAGTTAAATTTGATGTGTTACTTTCCTATGAATTATAGTTTATTTACATGTTTTGGTTTATACAATAAGATATTATTGACACATACAATGGTTATATTACGTTTAAGTAAATATAAAAAATCACATTATATATTTTTTATGTCTTTTTAAAGAAAACTTAAATATTAATAAACTTAAATAAAATTTAAAATTCTTCTATCTTTTTGCAATAAAAAATATCAAATATATTTAAAACTTCAAATTTAAAATTCAAACCTCCTAAACTAAACCCCTTTGAAACAGAATATTAAATTATAATTAGTGAATCCAAATCCAAAAACTGAAATTCTATGTTATCAAAATTTAATTTTAATGTTTGTCATATTTTTGAATAAAAATATTATTATTATAATTTTGAAATAATTAAAAGTACATAATATTTTTAGAACATTAAATTATTTTGTGTTATCTTATTGAATTTCTCTATAATATAATAATATAATATAATATAATATAAAAGCAGGGTGTATGTAGGGCGGACAAATCCAAGTAAAAATAGTTGTATTGATATTCGAAAATGACTTGTGGTTTAATATTTGTTATGGTTTCGATAAAGCAAATAAATCGACAAATTGACAAAACAAGGAATATGTGATAAAAGAAGGAGCGTTAAACGAAAAGTCGACAAATCGTTGTTACCTCACTGTTGCAAAAATCACAAGGGAATAAAGAGGGTGTTATTTAAATAATTCATTTATATTCAACTCTTTCTTTTTTAGATGAATTTTGTGATACCACAAAAATTAGTTTCTGTTCTAAAAATATCATTAATAATATTTTCTTCTAAAAGTATCATAAACATAAAAAATAGATTTTAAGGGTTTATAAGTTTACTAATTAGAGTTTTATATTTAGTTTTGAAGGTATATGATTTAATCTTGATGTTCAAGGTTTAAATTTAAAGTTTAACAGTTAATATAAATTTATATATTTTGGAACATCAATTTTTTGTAGTATTTTTGAAATAATACTTTCTTGTATAATATTTTTGTAAATACACATTGATTTATAATCATCAAAATTTAAATGCCAACAAATATCATATGCAAAGATTTTACAATTTTTATAGGATTCACTTGGAAAGATTTTAGAAATTTATATAGTTTATCTTACATTTTGTATCCAAATATTTAAAAATAGAATTCCACATCAAGTCATTTCAAATCAATTAAAATACATAGTATATTTTAAAAAATTTGTATACTTTTGAATAACATTGAATTTTATATTCTCCTTTAAAATCCCCATTGAATAACATTATATTTCAAATCTATTGATGGATAAAACTCAAATACACAAATTAATAACATTAGATTTCTTTTTTCACTAATAGCACTAGATTATAAAACAAAATTTTTAATGAAGTATTAAATTATAAATCTAATGAAATTAAATTCAATTCTAAATTCAAAGATATCAATTAAATACTAAAAAAACAAAACTCAGTTATGCAATATACTAATCAAAGTGACAAAAAAAAGTAATATACTAATCAATAATCTTTGTCGTTTTTTACATATATTATATATATATAGTGTCATCTTCCTCATTATAGCTGATCCCTACTCACTTATCACTTGTTACCAACAATCTCTCAAAATGAAGCTATCTATGCGTTTAATCTCTGCCATCTTCGTCTTGCTCGTCATATTCGTCTGCGCAGGTTCATTACTCATTATAACTTTATATTTTATTTTCTAGTTTTATATGGTATATTTATTTCTTCTGAATGCACATACATTAAGTGGTCTTTATTGATTGTTCTACTCAATAATTTCCTAATATGATCATGATCTTTTGGGTGTTGCTAGCAACAGCCATAAACGACACGTTTTTTTGTTCGTTCTGCTACTAGTCGCTATGTTTTTCGTTTGACTATCAGTTGCGACTTGTCACTATATTTTTATCTTATATTTAAAAATTTATTAAACTATATTTGTACAAGAATATATAAATTATATATGCTCTATTTAATCAAATTTAATGATAATTAATTTGTTATATATTTATTTATAATTTTCTTAAATTAATTTAATAAAATGAAATTTAATTATCAAAATATTTTGGAAACTATTCTACTTTATTTTAGTTTATTTTAGTTCGTTGAATTTAGTTTAAATTTTGTGGATTTCTTTTAATATTACGAATTTATTTTAAAATTTTGAAATTATGAAAATTTTAATGAACTTTTAAAAAATATTTTCGAATTTATTTTAATTTTCAGTATATTTAGTCTAATTTAATTGTTTTAAAGATTTAATGTATTTTATAGTCGGGTTCGCTCGTTAAAAAAACCAGCAGCTAAAAGTTGTTGTCGCTGTTTGACAAAAAAAAAAGTTGTTGTCGCTATTGTTGATTTTGGTCGATAATAACTGCGAACAAACGACCCAATAATATTTAGTCACGATCGTTAGTCGTTTTTTGTTATTGACAGACAAAGGGACAAACTATAAATGGACGTCTTAGATAGTAAAAGTAGCGTAGTTGGATTATATGCATGATGCATGAAGTAGTGATCAGCTAAATGAATTTATATGTTGTATTGAATTTGGCAAGGGATGGGTCCAGTGACGGTGGAGGCACGCACGTGTGAATCACAGAGCCATAAATTCAAGGGACCATGCGTGAGCGCAGAAAACTGCGCAAACGTGTGCCGCAACGAAGGCTTTGAGGGAGGTAGGTGTCGTGGACTAGGTCGTCGTTGTTACTGCACCATAAATTGTTGATCTTTCTCATTACTCAAAATCCAAAATCTTCCATCCACTCCGTCTTCTGTTACTTATTATAATATAAGTTTCTGGTTCGTGTGTTATCATATGATTTAGAAATATATCATAACTCAAATAACCGGCGTCTACAAGTATTCGATAATTTTGATCAAATTGGGTTCTAAGCTGACTGGTCAACTTGAAATATACAATACAACCCAATAATATAAATCCTTGAAAAATGTTAGATGTTGTATATTTTTGTGTCGTTAGAAAACTACTACTATAATATAACTTCGCATGTAAACGTTACACATCGAGGGTGTAGCCTTAGCTATGGTGTTGTGCCACAGCTCTACACCTGTACCACTTGTAAGAGCATTAACATTATTTTTCGTTTAAAACTTGAGAAATAACTATGGATAATTAGTTTTCTCATGTTTACTTATAGACTATTTACTTAGATCATGAATAATGGTGAAACCCACAAAATGGTTCTTAATATTATATTAATAATAAACTTTAAAAAGTTAAGCAAGAAACGTGTCCCAAATCACTTAACAAGGGACCGGTTTTTCTAATTTAAGGCTGTTTGGATTTATTTATTAAATTTTAAGTGTAGAACCAAAACAAAAGTTATTAAAATTTTGGCATTGGACATGCTCTTATATAAAATAAACAGTCCGCCTACGTAGAGATATGTTTGCTTTTCTGAAGAAGAATATATTTTTAAAAAATTTTAAATTCTACAAATCGCCTTGATTCTCTCTTTCCTGCAAAAATGATAGAGTATAACATAAACTATTCATTAACTTTCTACTATCTTTTTCAAGTACAACTCTTTAATTCACTTTCTCGTTTCTTTTTGTAACACAAAATCTCTCTACAATTAATCATTAAAAACTATGTTGCAAGGAAAAAAATGTTCATACTTTCATTAAGGATCTTCAAATTCGAGCCACAGACACCACCGAAAACCGATTTCAAATACTTCTTAAAAGGTGTATCTATCGTCCATCTATTACCAATTTCAATTTTCTGTTCTAAACTCATTAAAAAAAAATACGTAAGGGCCGCAAAGTTGATTTTTCCTCCTACTGATTTAGGCAACAACTTCAAAATTTAGGCTCTGCATATTAAAATTGTTTACTCAATGCCTGAAAAGAAAATAAGCTGATTATTAACGGTCTTCCTTGAATTGCATGTCTATCGAATGCTCTGTAAAATGATATTTCATCTATCGCATGTTTGTAAAACACTTCTTGAAGGATAAAGAACAATCTGTTTATACATGGTTTAAGTCCTCGACTTTATCGCCCAATTCCACATTTTCATTCATAGTATATTAATTATGTGATATTCATAGACTGACTACTTTCTAAAATTTAACTATGTTTCACAATTTTATAAACAAGATTGGATGTACATTTTTAAGTTCCCAATGGGTGATGACGGTACCCAGGAACTGCCTCGCCGTTTATTCGAATTAAATTTTGATCGAGATGGAAAAGCTGGAATTAACAAATACTTCAATGTGCGAGCAATTGAACATATAAAGCAAGCGTTAGACCAAGATCATTTGGACTTGCTCTTCAACTCTCAATTCAATCTCGTTATATAGATGAAAAATCACGAATTCTCACTCGCTTTTTTTCCACTATCTATTATCTCGATAGTTGGTCACTCAAAAGATAATGAATTATGGTAGATTTTTGCGGGAAAGCTGATAAAGTATGGCCTTAAGGAATTTTTTATTGTTACATGATTAAATTGCAAATAGAAGAATGAGGCTGAGAGGAGAAGACAACTTCAGAAACAAAAGAGAAAGGAAAAAACAAAAGATAATGTTGATATTCTTTGGAAACATTATTTGACGGTGAACAAAAGTCTACTACTTCATGGATACATAGAAGACTTGTTGAAGGGAATAAATACAAGGACCCGGAGACAAGGCTTAGACTAGCACTCCTTCTTCTATTGATGGCATCTTGTGCCCCATATCTAACCACACATTAATCACGAAGGAAAGGGTTGAGATGCTATAGGATATTGATGGGATTTTCAAATATATGTGGGGAAGGGAATTGTTCTCCATGACTATTGATAACATAAAGTCGAATGACCCATTCTGTTTCACATAATTTACCACTGCAATCCAAGGGTTTCACATGCAATGATTCTCGTTATGGTAACTTGTTGTCCTCTGATTGTATAAAATGTGATCCTTAAATCAATGATGGAAATAAATACAACAGTTGAGGATATTGTTCATTTTATAAGTCCGATGAGTCTTCATCTTTAAAACAAGACCTTTAGGTCGCTCCACCTACTTGGACAGGTAAGTACTCAAACTTAGTATATATACTACCACTTAATACTGTTAAGTAATCTAACTACCAAATAATACTTATTTTTCATTATTTTTTCGTCATTCTTTTCTAATGACCATACAAGTTTCAGTTATCTCATTGCTCAGCGAAGCGGCCCTAGATTTATTGGTTAACATTGAATTAGATGATGACACAGATGATCTTGCTGTTGATTATCTTATTCTATTGATCAGCGATGAACACCCATTCAAAATTAATTCATGGGGTGGTGTCTTCGTGCTATAGATGTTCTCGAGGGCCATAAAAAGCTTAAGATGCTCAGAAACATAAAAAAAATGGGAATGTGAGACAGAGGACATAGATGAGGATACTTTGGAAAATGAGGACCCTAACATGTCTAAACATCGACCTTCTACGTCCAGACCGCGTCCTCCATTCAATGAGGATACTCTGGTTCGTAAGATAGCTTCAATCGTGCAAGAATATAATTTGCCAATTTTCGAAGGTTAAACAATGAGTCTAATAACACACATTAACACAGGGGTTGCGAAGCTGTTCAAATATGTACACAACCTAATTCAACATGGAAATCAAATACAACAAAATAACCCACCTGAAGAAACTTATAGCACAGGTACACATGCTTAATACTACCTTATACTATTGATGTCATCAAACAACACTCTTTCAAACTTCATTAATGGTTATCATCTTAATGTGTAGATTCATGAGATGTGGACAAAAGATCCGTTAAATTAACCACATCGTTTTATCGACAACATCTTCAAATCATATGATCAAGCTGACAACATTATCTCAGGATTTGTCCACGACCATCCTGCTGATGATCACCTCGAACAATCCAATGTTTCCAAACATGATTCAAGGCCACATGGGCAACTAATCAACAGCCCTAAGGACGATCCGGTTAGAGAATCCCCTCCGACTGACGGGATTGGATAAATTTTTGATTCATATGAAAAATCCCAAAACTCTTTGTAATACTTACTCATAACCATTGGTTCAATTGGCAAGTCTATAAGCACCATAGCTGTTAGGGCATGTGAACAAGAAATTCCAATAATCTCGAACTCCTTGCAACTACATGTTCCTTGTTGAGAATTGGTGTCTCATTATAGTATTAAATCAGAGTTGGTTGGATTGCAAGTATTTGGTTTAATGTTGATTGAACCGGGTTCATATTAACTGAAGTTGAATGGCATCATTTCAGGACTGTCTCACTTTACAAATTTCAAGATCATCTCTAGCTCACGCCTAGCTTACTTCAATGGAGCTCACTGGTTCAGTTGTGATTTTGTTAAATCAGTTAAAGACCATTAGTTTGTTAGTGCGAGTGTGTTTCAAGTAGATATAAGATGTGAGTGATCTTGTATTGGGAATTCATTTGAATGAGGTGAGAGATTTCTTAGAGAGAGAGAGATAGAGAGAGAGAGAGTTTCGATGAAGAACAAGAGAGTGAAAGTAAATTCTTTGTTCTGGTGCAATTGAACTGATAATATAGTGAATTCTGAGTATATCTCGGCCAGACGTAGGTTCCAATTCCTTGGAACTGAACTGGATAAATCTTTGTGTGCAATTTGTATTTTCTTTAGTCTTTAGATTCGATTTGGGTTAAATTAAGTGTTCATAATCAAGCTTGAAGGTTTGGTTTGGGTGTTGTGATTGCAACTATTGGTATAAGAGGCTGAGTTACAAAGATAAGATCAAATTAGGAGAATTCCAAACAGCCAATACTCAACAAAATCTACCATACAAGCAGGAGCAATGTCGACAACAAGATTGGAGGTGGATAAGTTCAATGACGTAATTAATTACAACTTATAGAAAAAGAAGAAAATGGCTCAAATCCAGATTCTGGGATTGATGGAGGCTTTAATGGTTCAAGAAAAGGAACTGGATAACAGAGACTCGTCAGTCAAAGGAGAATCAGGAGAGGGAGAATCTAAAGGCGATGAATCTTTAAAGGAGAAACAAGAAGAGAAGCTTCAACTAGAAGAAAATAAAAGCAAAGTTAGAAGCACAATCATTCTCAGTGTTACAGACCATATATTAAGGAAAATCATTATGGAGAAAATAATTGCAGGTATGTTTAAGGTTCTTGATTCTCTATATATGAGTAAGTCTTTACCAAATCACATTTACTTGAAACAATGTTTATCTGGCTTTAAGATGGTAGAAACTATGTTTGTAGAGAATAATATTGATGAGTTTTTGAAGATAGTTACAGATCTAGGAAATTTTAAGGTGGAAATTTCAGATGAGAACCAAGCCATCCTCCTCTTAATGTCTCTTCACAGGCAATTTGATCAAATACGAGATACCTCAAGATATGGAAAAGCAACCTTAACACTTGAAGAGATAACAAATGCAATAAAAGCTAAAAAAACCTAAACAACTAGAATTTGGTACAAATCCAAAGTCAAAAAAAGCTCAGGAAGATGTTCTTTACTCAAGTAACAACACCAAAGGGAACAATAGCAAGCAGAACAAGAGTAAAGAAAAGGGTAAAGCAGAAGGGAAGAAAAACAAACTTATATGTTGGATATGTGGTGAAGAATATCACTTTAAGAGGATCTATCCAAAGAAAGGTCAAGGTAAACAGAAGGATACACCTCAAGATCAGGGCCAACCCTGAAATTATGGAGGCTTGAGACAAAAACAATTAGGCCAATATTTCATATATTTGTTATTTGGGCCAATATTGTTTTCTTGTAAAAAATTGGGGGCCTATAAATTCTAAAAAATTATGTAAAATAAAATTAAAATGTTGGGGGTCAGAGACAAATGTCTCACTGAGCTTGGCCCAGGGCAGGCCCTGCTCAAGATCAAGGAGAAGTAGGTGTAATAACAGGTTTTGAGTTCATTGAGTCACTAGCAGTATCAGAGGTCAATCTAGCTGAACCAATGAACTATGACAAGTTATGCATACTAGACATATGGTGCACATTTCACTAGACAGCCCACAAGGAATGGTTTACTAGTCTCATAGAGTGTGAAGATGGATCAGTTAGAATGGCTAATAAGACAATCTCAAGGATAAACTGTGTTGGATCTATTAACATAAAAACAACTAAAGGAGGGTATGTCTCCATTGCAAAGGTTAGGTATGTTCCAGATTTCTCAAGGAATCTGATGTCTCTTGGTACATTTGAAGGACAAGGCTGCAAATTGAATCAGAAAATGGTGTGCTGACAGCGAAGAAGGAAGGTAAAACTATCCTAAAAGCAAAAAGGTTTGGTAAACTGTATCTTATGCATGCAAATCACAATAATGGTGAAACCAGTTTGGTGTCATCAAAGGATGAGACATATCTATTGCATAATAGACTTGGACACTTAGGCCAGAAGGATCTAAACACCCTGGTGAAAAATGGCTATATGGACAAGGCTAAGATATCAAAACTAGATTTATGTGAGTATTGCGTATTTGAAAAAATACACAGGTCAACCTTTGCACAAGGAAAACATACAAGCAAGAAGAAACTAGAATATATTCATGTAGAATTATGGGGAGCACCAACCATTCCAGAATCACTAGGTAAGTGTCACTATTTTTATCACTAATTGATGCTTTCTCGAGAAATGTGTTTTTCTTTTTTCTCGGGAAAAAAGATCAAGCATTTGAGAGGTTCGAAGTGTGGACGCTAAAACCAACAATGAATTTTTGAAGGATTATCTTAATGAGGAATTTGTTGTTCTTGTCAAAATTAGAAAGAAATCGCAACACAAACTCAGGTCGAAAAGATAGAGAAGAATAAAAATGTTCTTTATTGGTCTTGATGAAATATGTTTATACAAAGAGAAAAGATAGATCGATCTCTCTATTCTAGTTCTACCCCCCCNAAAAGATTCTAATGCTTCATTTCTCTCTCTTCTTTCCTTATATCCCCTTCCGCCTAGTCCGGGTTGTTGTGATCTTCTCGGGTTGTTAGGATCACGATCTCGATGCTCCCCCCTTATCTCGGAACCGTTTGGACATAGTCTTCTCTTGTCCAGCTTGTAATCGCCTTCTGCTCAACTAGTCTACGACATGAGTAGCCGATCGTTCACTCTCTGCGCCTAGGTAGAAATCTGCTGGGTGAATCTTTTTGCATCGTGACACATGCTGAGCTGTTATCTAGGAAGTGACACCGATTGGGCTAAAAACCTGCTGAGGGGATTTTGACACCAACAGATTAGCCCCCAGGTCTCCTTACGAGCTTAGCGAGTTGGGTGACCTTCGGAAACTGGTGGAAATTCACCTCGTAACCGTTCATATATTATCACATACTTATTACATTTTTTCTTTAAGCTGATCTTCATCCATCATTTATCCTTTAAGACACATTTGAATCCTTTGTGTTGGGCTGGATGGTTTCATTTTCCCCAAAAAATAGAGCATTAGTTGGGCCGATATGTTACGATTTGGATTGAGAAAATCTCAACAGTCTCGATTGATTCTTATTCCCTCATGCAGCGCATCTCGGTATCTTTGAAATTCAAAAGCACCATCATTACGCCTACAAAAGGCGATTTTCACTCAACCCGAGGCAGTTATTGCCACTCTTCTCTCTTTCCTCAAGTACCTCGAACCGTCTCCCACTACGCTTTCATTTTCCCCATTTTTTGAGAAAAATTTATAAGGAAAGGTCAGGGCGGGCTGGGTTGGAGTGTAAAGGACGAATACATTTTCCCCATTTTTTAAGAAAAATTTATAAGGAAAAGACAAGGCGGGTTGGGTTGGAGTGTAAAGGACGAATACATCTCCCCCATTTTTTTAGAAAAATTTATAAAAAAAGACAAGGCGGGCTGGGTTGGAGTGTAAAGGACGAATACATCTCCCCCATTTTTTGAGAAAAATTTATAAGGAAAAGACAGGACGGGCTGGTTCGGAGTGTAAATGACGAATACATCTCCCCCATTTTTTGAGAAAAATTTATAAGGAAAAGACAGGGCGGGCTGGGTCGGAGTGTAAAGGACGAATACATCTCCCCCATTTTTGAGAAAAATTTATGAATGAGGAGAGGTCTAATGCAGATTAAAATTAAAAATTACAACAGCTGAATTCCTGTCTAAGGAATTGCCTATGTACCCCTGTGATGGGGATCAAGCCGAGGTCGTAGTTCACTTAATTAGAGGGTACAAATATGCGTGAAAATGAAATGGGAAATAATTTGCTAGTTATCAACAAAAATATTTCTTCAAGTGTTGAGCGTTCCAAGGATGCCGCTCTTCGTTTCCCTCGGTATCTTCTAGTTCATATACTCCTGGCTTGATGACCTTAGATATTTTGTATGGTCATTCCCATTTGATACCCAACTTTCATGCGTTCCTTTAAGCCCTTGAAGGGAAGAGAGCACGAGCTCTCCTTCAGCGAACCATTTCTTCCTGATCTTTTTGTTGTAGAATCGTGCTGCGGCGTTGTGGTAATTTTTGCAAGCGTATTGTCGCATGGTCTCTCCTTTCGTTAACGGTATCTGCTATGTCGATGAACATCTGATCATTTTGGTCCGTATTCTGAGGTGCCAGTTCGACTTCGAGGTTGGGAACTTCGGTTTTAGCTGGTATTACCGCCTCGGTTCCATACACCAAAGTGAATGGTGAGTCGTTTGTTCCTCTTCAGGGTGTAGTTCGACAGGACCAGAGTACTCCCTCCAAATCATCTGCCCATCTGCCCTTTTTGGCGTCCAGCCTTTTCTTTAGCCCGTCTAAGATTATTTTTTTTGCGGCCTCGGCTTGCCGTTGGCCTGTGGATAATAAGGTGTTGAAAAGGTTAAATTTATGCACATGCGTTCGCAAAAATCTTTGAATCGATTTGATGTGAATTGTGGACCGTTATCGGTGTGGATTTCGTAGGGGATCCCATGGCGGAAAATTATGCTCTTCCAGATGAAGGACTCCACGTTCTCAGATTTGACTTTGGCGAATGATTTGGCTTCTATCCACTTGGAGAAATAGTCCGTCAGGACGAGAAGGAAACGTTTCCGTTTCGATCTGTGCATCGGGCCAATTATTTCCATAGACCATCTCATGAATGGGTAAGGTGCCATGATGGATTGCATTTCCTCAGTTGGTCTGTATATCAATGGTGCGTGTTTTTGGCATTTTTCACATTTCAACGCGTATTGTTCGCAGTCCGTGATCATTGTTGGCCAATAGTACCCATATCGCTTTATTTTAAATGCCATCGCCCTGCTGCCTGAGTGATTTCCGCATGCTCCATCGTGCACCTCCCTTATTATCTTTTTCTTCTCGTGGCCAGATATGCACTTTAGTAGCGGGCCGCGTACGCTCCATTTGTAGAGGTTGCCATCTAGCTGGGTGTATCTAACATTTTTGGCCTTAAGTTTTATGGCGTCTCATTTCTTTGGTGGAAAGATCCCATCTATTATGTAAGCTAGTACTTCGAGTCGCCAATCTATTTTCACTTCGACCTCGTCTGTTTCCATTGGGATCGCATCCTCTTTGACGTCCTCGGGATCTGGGTTGGCATTGTATTCCTTGATTGAATCTTGGATGACGCAGGTGGCATTCGCGATGGTGATTCTCGGCCTGTTGATAGTCTTGACTGGTATGACCTTGGTCGTTTGTAGGTCCATAGTAGAGGCTAATGCGGCCAGGGCATCGGCAGGTATATTTTCGCCTATAGGGATTTTGACTAGGTCGAAATCCGCAAATTCATTATATAGGATTTTTACCACGCCTAAGTATGCTTTCATTCTCTCATCCCTCGTCTCGTAATCCCCGTTGAATTGGTTTGCTATTAGCTGAGAGTCGCAATAAGCTGTTACCTGCTTAGCTCCGATTGTTGTTGCCAATCGCAGCCCGAAAATTATTGCTTCGTATTCGGCTTTGTTGTTTGAAGCCGCGAAATCTAATCGAAATGATTGCTTGACCATCTCCCCTGTTGGGGAGACCAAGCGTACACCAACTCTAGAATCGTGTTTCGAGCTTGCCCTGTTTACGTATAGTGACCACTTTGCTTCATCTTGCTGTGTTGCTGGATTCATCTCAGGTGGTAATTTTATTAGGAAATCCGCCAAGACTTGAGACTTTGCGCAGGTTCGGCTCTTGAATTCTATGTCATGCTCACTGAGATCGATAGCCCACTTGGATAGTCTCCCAGACTGATTCGGGCTGTGCAGGATTGTTCGCAAAGGTTGGTATGAATACACCACGACTGAATGAGATTGGAAATAAGATCGCAATTTCCATGCTGAATGCACCATAGCCAGGGCTAGCTTTTCTATCGTCGGGTATCTGGTTCCGCGTCATCTAGGATTTTGCTGAGGTAGAAGATTGACATTTGGTTGCCTAACTCTTCGTGTATGAGAACTCAGCTGATCGCGTGGGATGATGCTGCTATGTAAAGGTATAACGTCTTCCACTCTTGGGGCTTTGAGAGGACTGGTGGTGTCATGAGGTAGGTTTTCAATTCTTTGAACGCCGATTCGCACTTCTCGTCCCAGATGAATTTTTTGTTCCCCTTCAGGAGGTTGTAAAATGGAAGGCACTTGTCAGTTGATTTGGATATAAACCTGGTTAGGGCGGCTATGCGTCCAGTCAGTCTCTGTACTTATCTAGTGTTTTTTGGTGATGACATTCTCAATAGCGCATTGATTTGTTTCATATTGGCTTCTATCCCCCTTCTTGTCACCAGGTAGCCAAGGAGTTCTCCTGAGGTTACCGCATACGTACACTTGGCTGGGTTCAGCTTCATCCTATAGGTATTGAGTATCCGGAAGCATGTTGCAGGTCGCCCACGAGCATGTCGTCTATGTAGAATTCCATTGTTTTTCCCAGCTGTTCCGAGAACATTTTGTTGACCAAACGCTGGTAGGTTGCGCCTGTATTCTTTACGCCAAAAGGCATCACTTTGTAACAATAAATGCCCATATCCATAGTGAAAGCAGTTTTTTCCCTGTCGTCGGGGTGCATGAGTATATGGTTGTAGCCCGAGAAGACGTTCATGAATAAGAGCAGTTTGTAGCCAGCTGTGGCTTCGACGAGCTGGTCTATGGTTGGCAATGGGAAACTGTCCTTGGGACATGCTTTGTTCAAGTCGGTGAAGTCTATGCAGACTCTCCATTTACCATTCTTTTTCTTTACCACTACGGGGTTGGCTAGCCATTCCGGGTATTTCACTTATGTGATCGAGCCTGCTCCTAACAGCTTTTCCACCTCGAGCACTCTTGCAATTACGTACTCTTCAAGGATAAATTCAATGAATAGGGGATCGGCATGAGGGACATCGAGTCCTGATGTGTTGGTTTTGTTAAATGTTATAGGCTCGCCTGTCTCGAGGGGCTTCATTTACCATTTCTCACATAATGCAGCCCTGCGACCATATGCTTTGATTGCGGTTACCGAGTTTAGGCCGAACTGCTAGCTCCCCATGATCATATTGATTTGTTTTTTGAATGGTGGGGTCGGTGCCGTTTTAGGTAGTTCTTCTCGGCCTCGTTTCGGGGGGTTGGCCTTTTCGGCTTCGTCTTCTGCCTTGAGGTTGGTTGTCCTCGCCTTGCCGGGCTCCACCAATTCTCCAGACTGGTATTTGCTAAAGAGGAAAGAATTGAAGCTCCTGCATTCCTCAGTGGAGTGTCCATCCTGGTTATGGTATTCATAGTGTTTTTTGACGCCTCCCTGTTCCTCAGGTCGTTTCCATTGATTCCAAGGTCCGTTCTTAGGTTTTCCTGCAAAAAGCGTTTAATTACTCACTGGGGGTTTCGCCTTTGGGTAGCGACCTGAGTCATTTGGCCCTTTTCTCGGGTTCGTTTCCGAATTCTATTAGATCTTCTTCTATCCTTGCGAACACCTTTCCTCTATGGAGCGCATCGTCGATTGTTGCTGGCGAGTTCAGTATTAGGTCTATTCTGAATTCGGATTCTCCCCATACCATACTTTTGAGAGTGGCGATTGCAGCGTTGTAGGTTACTACCACTCGTGATATCACTTCTTTGAATCTATCAATGAATTGTCAGAGGGACTCGTTTAGACCCTGGGTCATGCTCCACATATCTGCGTCTGAGATGTCTCTCTCGATGTACACTGAGTAGTGCTTTAGGAACATCAGGCTCATCTGGTTGAAACTGTGGATTGATCCTTCGGAAAGCCGTGAGAACCAGGTGAGTGCTTGTCCCTGCAGGTATTCCCTGAACAGTTGGCAGTATCCCGCGTCCTTCTCGTGCTCATCGAACTGCGCTCGTCCGACTACGATTCTGAAGGCAGTCATGTACGCGTTGGGATCCGTCTTTCCTTCATAGAAAGGGATTTTGATCTTTTCTGGGTTTCGTATTCTTGCATTCTTTATGTGTGCAGCATACGGGCTCCGCAGTGTTTCCTCTATTAGTCGGTCCAGTTCTGGCGCCGAGCTTGTAGCTTGATGAACTTTGGAGTTAATTTGTCGGAGGGCCCATTGCAAGGAATATTTCATCTCCTGGATCTCCTTGATCGATTGTTGAGGTCGCTTTTGGGCGCGAGAAGATGAGATATGGGAGTCATCCTCATCCGTATCTGGTTCCCCCTCGGATTCCTCGGATGGGTCGGTTATGTCCTTATCGTCTTCCAAAGCCTTAGGGCTTAGGGTGTGATTCAGCTGCTCGGTCTCGCCATTGGTTTGGTCATCTCCTTGGTCGGGTTGTCCTCCCTCTGGGTTTTCATCGGGTGGGGTCTCTGTTGCATCAGCGCGATGTTCTCGCGTCTTCACAGAGTGTGGGGTTGGAGTGTAGCGTAGCCTCCTGGAATGTTCTCCTGAGATTGGGTATCGTTGTGCGGACGTCCTGGTGGAGTGGTGTCGTGAGGATGTTGCTCCGTCTCGCCATTTAGTCATTGTCTTTGTTAGGTCCGCGGATTCTTTTGCCATTTGGTCGAGCATATCTAGCAGGGATCTGTTTAGGACGTCTTGTGTCTCCAATTTTTCGGACATGGATTGTACAGATTGGAGGAGTGTTTGAATCGTGCTAGAATATCCGTCAGGTGGTATGGATGTGTTTTCCGTCATGGCGGAGTTGGATTTGGCTGCGTTTTTCCTTCTTGCGTCAAAGAACTATTGTCTCCCCACAGACGGCGCTAATTTGTGGACGCTACAACGCACAATGAATTTTTAAATGATTATCTTAATGAGGAATTTGTTGTTCTTGTCAAAATTAGAAAGAAATCGCAACACAAACTCAAGTCGAAAAGATATTGAGAAGAATAAAAATGTTCTTTATTGATCTTGATGAAATATGTTTATACAAAGAGAAAAGATAGATCGATCTCTCTATTCTAGTTCTAAACTCCCCCCCAAAAAAAAAAGATTCTAATGCTTCATTTCTCTCTCTTATTTCCTTATATCCCCTTCCGCCAAGTCCGGGTTGTTGTGCTCTTCTCGGGTTGTTAGGATCACGATCTCGATGCTCCCCCTTTATCTCGGAACCGTTTGGACCTAGTCTTCTCTTGTCCAGCTCGTAATCGCCTTCTGCTCAACTAGTCTACGACATGAGTAGCCGATCGTTCACTCTCTGCGCCTAGGTAGAAATCTGCTGGGTGAATCTTTTTGCATCGTGACACATGCTGAGCTGTTATCTAGGAAGTGACACCGGTTGGGCCAGAAACCTGCTGAGGGGGTTTCAACACCAACACGAAGAGTGGAAATGGATAGTGTAGAATCAAATAAATGGAGTGAATACATTAAGGACTGACAATGGCTTGGAGTTCTACAATAAGGAATTTGATGAGTTTTGCATTGAACAAGGTATCACAAGACAGAACAATACACACCCCAGCAAAATGCAGTTGTGGAGCGAATGAACTAGAAATTTTAAAGAAAGTCAAGAGTATGCTAAGTGATTCAAGACTTCCAAAGGCATTTTGGGCAGAGGCAGTAAATACTGTTGTATACTTGATAAATAGAAGCCTATCATCAGCTCTTCAAGGAGCTATATCATATGAAAATGGATTGATACAAAACCAGAGTTTCATACACTCAAGAAGTTTGGTTGTTCCTGCTACTTTCACATTGATGATGGCAAGTTATAACCAAGAGAAAAGGAAGTAATCTTCATTGGATATCCATCTGGTACGAAGGGTATAAGGTCTGGAGTGTTGAAGATAAGAACTCTACAATAAGTAGAAATGTAGTCAATGAATCTGTAAGCTACAAAGATCTGGTGAGTATTGCAAATGAGAAGTTGAAGGAACATGTTGAATGCTTAGACATAGAACTTGTCTATAATAAAGAAAGGGATACTCAATCATATGGAGACTCTCATGTTACTTCTGAAAGCACTCAACACCAACCAATTGAGGTGTATGGTTCAACAGACTCATAATCAAAAGATGATGAGAATAATCAAGATGCATCAATCTCACAAAGTGCACAACCAATGAGTTATCAACCAGTAAGAGACAGGGTGAGAAGACAACCAAGAGCACCAGTAAGGTTCGATGAAGAAGACTTCTCAAACTTTGCTAAGATGGTGTCAGAAGAAGCTGATCCAGATGAACCAAAGACATATCAACAAGCGATGAGTGACACCTATAGAGGAGAATGGAAAGCTGCAACAGATGAAGAAATGTTATCACTTCATAAAAGTCAAACATGGAAAATGGTAAACAGAGCTACAAACAGAAAGATTACTGGGTGCAAATGGATATTCAAGAGAAAAGAAGGTATACCATGAGTAGAGAAACCAAGGTTTAAGGCACGACTGGTCGCCAAGGGTTTTTCTCAAACAGAAGGCTTAGATCACAACGAAATTATCTCTCCATTAGTCAAGCATATGTCCGTAAGGTACCTAATGTCAATAGTGGTACATGAAAATTTGGAATTGGAGCAACTAGATGTAAAAACTGCATTTTTACATGGTGAACTAGAGGAACATATTTTCATGACACAACCGGAAATCTATGTGGAAAAGGGAAAAGAAAATCAAGTATATCTTCTAAAGAAAGTCTCAAACGGATTCCAAGACAATGGAATAAGAATGCAATGAGTTTCTGCTGGAAATAGGGTTCACCAGGAGCCAATATGATCACTGCGTTTATATCAAACATGAATCAAGTCATTTCATCTACTTATTGTTGTACGTAGATGATATGTTGGTTGCTTGTAAGTCAATGAAACCTATAGCTAATCTCAAGGAAGAACTGAGTACCAAATTTGAAATGAAAGACTTAGGTGGGGCTAGAAGAATACTGGGAATAGATATAATAAGGGGCATGAAGCAGGGAATTTTGAAATTGTCACAAGAGAACTATATTCAGAAGGTACTTAGGAGTTTTAGAATGGCATATGCTAAAGTAGTAAATACACCACTAGCAGTGCATTTTAAGTTTTCAACAGCAACTGAAGATCAACTTATACAGGATGAGCAGTTCATGAGATCAGTGCCATATTGCAATGCAGTCGGAAGCTTGATGTATGGCATGATAGGTACAAGACCAGATTTGGCATATCATGTTGGGGTAATCAACATGTTTATGAGAAAGCTAGCCAAGACACCCTATAATGCAGTCAAGTGGGTTCTATGATATGTAAGAGGCATAATTGATATGGGTCTGGTTTTCAGAAGAGTTTCATATTTCAGAGTAAAATTTTTTTTGTGATGCGGATTTTGCTGCTAATTTGGCTAAATGAAGATCACTATCAGGGTATGCATTTATGTCACGGGGAGGAATCATAACATGGAAGTCAAACTTACAAAGAATAGTATCTCTATCCACTATAGAGTCTGAGTTCATTTCTTTAACTGAAGCTGCAAGATTTTGTGGAAATCATGTGTGACTCTCAAAGCGCATTGTGTCTAGAAAAGAACAATTTATTCAACGAATGAACAAAGCATGTGGAAGTAAAGTTGTACAAAATCATAGACATGATTGTCGATGGAGAACTTAAAGTATCTAAGATTCACACAAGTGAGAATTATGTAGAAGTTTTTACGAAGGTTTTGCCTTTGTTTGAAACTTGGTATTGTGTTAAGCAAATCGTTTTCATAAGCATTTCCATTCATGCTTCATTAATTTTTTTCCACCCTCTTCCTAATATTTGGTGTTAGACATCCATTGACATCATTTGGTTTCGGTTTCTCGCGCCTAATGGCAAACCAAGACATAATTTGACTCCTGATGTTTTCCAACATAGTTACCAACGGATACTCTCTAACTTCTTTAAGGACGTTATTCCAAGACTATGATGTTTGAATACATAATGTTGTAGAGTTATCCTTCATAATGACATCGAATCCAGTGTGGGAAACCTATGAGCGGTTACCATGTAAGGTTTAGTACACACAATTGATAAACTATTAAAGTAGTTAGTAAATGGTATACTTATATCCAGTAGGTACACCGCACAAGCAGGGTTCATGGTCTGTATTTCCAAAAGTCTCTTGTTGAATTTATCGATGGTGTATAACCTTGCAACTCTCATCATTAGGCAACCAAGGTTTTTTTGGAGCAAAATGATATCATAGGTTTTTAATGCTTTTTAACATTTTTTATTGTATTTTGACTTGATTAGCTTACATTAGGCACATATAGGTTAAATTTTCATATCATTTTATGTTTCAAGTGTTGAAGGTGAGTGGAATCAAGAGGGATCAATTGGATGCAGTAGAGATAAAAAAATATTAAACCAACATGCCTTAAAGACCAAATGATTTGGAGATCTTACAATAGGAATTTAATCATGGCATCTTGAATAATATTGTAGCCATGCATTCAAACTTTCCAACAATCCAAAAATCACATTAAAATACCCAGGGAATTGCAAGATATGAGCTGAAAAATTGTGATCTGCTAGGTCTGAAGCTCCAAACTGTCGGCTCTAAATATACATATTTTACACCATCTTGCATTACGATTTAGGAAAAGACTCTTTCGTAAAAGTTGTAGTTATTTGAGTCGGCTTTCAAAATCAATATTGCACGTCATAAAGGTGAGAGATTTATGGACCTATAAATGAAGGTGTGTCTGGTAGCATTCGGAACAAAAGCCACATAAGAGCACAATGGGCACTCTATATCGGCCATTTGGTCCGGTATGGACCATACAAAAGTTAAATTTTGAGTTTGGCCAAGAATTTTACTCATTTATTTTAGTGGGTTAATCCATGTGTTTTGGGTTAATCCTAAGACCATTAGACTTGACTATTTAAGCTTTTAGAAACATAATTTTGAGGTTTAGGCTTTATCTTCTTTTTAAATCTTTTAACTCTTCTTAAGAACTTTAAAAACCTTTGTATATTTGATTATTTTGAGTTTGAATATTTCTTCTGGTCATTTTTTTCTTCTCTAGTCTCTTTATAATCATGATTCAACACATTTCTATCCTTGGAATTTGTGTTTTCTCAATGATTAGTGAATACTTCTTCATAAGCAACTGACTTAGGTAGATTAGGGTGAATAGGTGATTGAATATGATGTTTAGGACTTAGATATCTTAGATCTTCATTCATTAGATGTTTTTAAGCTAAAGTTTTCTTGATCACTCAAGTTTAGATCATAGGTTAAATTGTGCCCGAAAGGTGTTTGATGAAATTCCTGAACCAACTTTTGAATGCTAAATGAGGCCTAACCAAGAGGAAAATAATTAGTGCCACGAGAGTGGATTAGTCTATTTAGGGGAATCTTAGACCAATGATTAGCATTGAAGGTTAGCACTGAACTTCATAAGATATCATTTGATTACCCGAGTCAATAACCTTTGCCCATTTGTTTAGCCTTTTTATATTGAATTCAAGTGTAATCTTTTGTTGAATTTTCTTGTATTCTGTTGAGTTTTGTTAGATATTGCATGTTTGAATGTTACCAACCAATCAATCTTAGATGTTTAGACTAAATAGAATTTTCATAGGTTTAGTGAGTTGATTGCTTCCTGATTAGGATTTGACACCTAAGTACTACAATGATAAGAGTGTTCTTAGGATACTTGCTTAGACATATAAATGACAAAATTCTTGTTTATCACAAACGGGTTTAAACATTCTGGTACAGATGCATACAGTAGCATGCATGTCTTACACTAGTGTACACCTACCAAGTAAACTATCATTTCTCAAATCGCTGTTCAACCATTACTTACACTTCTCTTGAGTGTTTATTCTTTTTGCAGGCATTGCAAAGGAGGCAAAGGAGTTCAGAACAGATGTGGGAGCACTTCACCTTTAGTACACCTTTTTCCTTGAACTCATATATAATTTAGTATTATCTACTTTCACGATTACAGATTTTTATATTGATCCTGGTTACTTTTATACCTTTTCTTGGATTTATTTTCACACCGGGACGGTGTGAAGTAAGTCTGGGGGAGGGTGTAATGATATTAACTATGTTTTGATGTTTTGTCTTTTTGGTGAAAATTTCAAAATTTTTGTTTTTAAAATTTAGATGAGTCTATCGAGTCGAAGGAACCATGATCGAAATCTAGCCAAGTGTGGGTATGGTTTTCACTTTCTCTAGATTTCTGGCTTAGATGATTTACTGAGATTAGGATTGGAACCCCATTATTGATTGATTTGTTTCTGAAAGTTCTGGTCTTTTGAGTTATTGATGAATTGATGCTAGCTCTGCCATGATAGGACTTAATTTGAAATCTGAATTATTCTTGCTTATGGTGTTGATTTGCTTTGAGAATTAGGTGTCTTGCTCTTCAGTGTTCTGTAAAGCTGACAAGTTCTTCCAGTACGGTCCGGGTCCTTTCTCTCTCTCCCTTCAGAAAAAAAAA
>OVBE01002574.1:0-30015 GCA_900406425.1 Iberis pinnata
GCCTTTGTCACCTCCTTCCTCTATATGTAAGGCACAAAATTATCAAGCAAAACATCCCCCTTTTTGTTGAGAAAACATTTTTTGGATTACTTGGTGTTCTTTCTAAAGATTGGTGTGAAGCCAACAACCCCCTTTTCTTCTTTGAANTCTACTTTTTGTGTGAAACAACTAAGTAGAAGCCTTCTACCTCTTTAATTGATCATTCCATAGATCAATTGAGTATATCATCATCATATTCAATTCATCCATCCATTTTGTACATCTCCAGTGTCCATTCACTAGACCACGTCCGTGGATCACGACAACCCTACTCCATTCACCAATTCTCATCCACTGGATTTCATCCACCAGGCTCCATCCACCGAGTCTCATCCACCAAATTCCTTCCACCAGTTTTCATCCACCAGCCATCACGCCAAAGTAATCGATCCCCGGGTTAGGATCACATCATATCTGAGGTAGGGTTGTTGAGAACAGTAGGAATTAGTCAAAGAATTTTATGCAAATTTTCCGACTGGGTATGATGATAATCATGTTCTAGATGTTAAGGTCAGAGGTTGGACGTATGTGTTCTCACTGGTTCAAATCAACTCTCTGTTCAGCCTGGCTGAAGTTGATGATGTGCAGAGCCGTATTCAAGTTGTTGCGGTAACTCCTGAAAAGTTAGCAGCCTTTCTCAATGGTGGTTCAGTTCGCAAATGGACAGGTTTCTCTATTGACCAGGTGACATATGATCTACGTGAGCTGTACAAGATCTATAGTAGGAATTGGTATCCATCCAAGAATGATGGATATATGCAGTTCAAGAGGGGGATGATTGTGTACAAGATAGTCAACAAGATCGGGTTTAACTTGGGAAATCTAATCTTTGAGCACATGGTGAATCATGCTAAGACCCCGGATTCCAAGTTCTATCATCCATTCCCTAGACTGATCAACCGTCTGATTAACTCTCAGCATCCTGTTTCACCACTAACACATGCTACACCTATCACACTTGCGGAACCAAGCACAGTCAAGTAAGTTAGTCGCAAGGAAAGAAAAAAGCTTGTACCTGTCCCAGCTCCCAAACAGAAGGCTATTGTGAAACGTGCATCAAAGTCAAAGCCTGCCCTCAAATATAGTGCTACTGTCTATTGTCTGCGAAAGGCAGTGCGCGGTGCCATTCAGATGCTTGGGGATGCGTTGGCTGCAGGTAAGTGTCTTTGTTCTACGTCTTTCACTATTCATGATAATTGTTAGTTGTTTTTGACATGATGTCACACAAGCAGGGGGGAGAAAAGGATGAAGATGATGAGGAAACTGACTCTGAATTAGGGGAACACATGATTTAGGGGGAGTAGAGAATGAGAGCTGTTGCTTTTGTTTTTCTGAATGTTTTTACAGTTTTTTTTGTGTTCGCAAAAACCTTGGTCTTTGTGTTTAAAACCTTTTATCTGAATTTTTTTGGTATCACTTTTTCTAATATGCCTTATGTGTGAAAGTTGAGTCAATCTAACATGTCAGATATACTTCCAGTGGAATTTTTTGTTGTTTGTGTGTCGTGCTTATGTTTGCACATGTATTGGGAGATGCTTGGTTATGACATCAAGTAAAAAAGGGGGAAACTGAAAGTCTGCAATCAAGGAGATGAAGGAATCAGAAGACTATTGCAGACTTGATCAAAGAGCTGATGAAATCAGAGAGCTGATAGAGGATCAACAAACATTGAAGCGGATATTATGTGAAGAAGATCTTGAGAAGATATAGTGGTTAAGATTTTGAAACAAGATATACGCTGAGGCTAAGATGTTTTAGAAGATTTGGTTTGGGAAATCAAAACAAGGAAATAGATTTTGCGAGCTTATCTTGGTAGAAGATATTTGAGAATGGAAAGAGAATTCAGTTAAGATTTAGGTTTAAGGAAATATTCCTTAGGGTTTTGGGGAGTGTATAAATAAAGAGAAAAGTGGTTGTTTAGGGTTAACACTTTTGCTCTTTATCTTTGCTAAGTTTTCAGTGATTCAACTCTCAAAAAACAGAGTGTTGTTTCTGGTGAGTGTTCTTAAGCCTTAGAGAGAATCACGTGTTGAGTGATTGAGTAGGCTTTGTTTGTTAAACTTTAGGTGACAATCTGATAGAGTATAAGATTGTGTAAAACCTGTTTGGGTTGAGTCTTTGTAGAAAGATCAAACAAATTAAGTTTAATAAAAAAATATTTGTTGTGTTAAACAGAGCTTTGATTTGTTTATTATTGTTCATACATTATCAGAAGTGAGAAAAAAATGTTCTCATCCAATAGAAGTTGGGCACCCAAAGGTTCTATGAAGTTTCTTAATTTCCCAAATCGATTCTACTTCGTTTTTTCAATTTTTAATTTTTTTTGAACTATTATTCATAAAAAAGCTTTTTTTAGAACTCCATTAGATATGCTGATGGAGATGCTCTTCTATAGAGGACAATATTTTAAAATGAAAGATGGACTAAGAATCGCAAAGTGTTGGAGTTGGTTTGAGAAGGTTGACCAAAGAAAAGTGAGGGGCTAGGTCTTTCATCGTTTAAATGTATGTCAAATTTTCTTAAAACGTTTAGTTATTGGAGGAAAAAAGGAATGGCTTAATTCATTAGTCCATATTAGAAGGTTGCAAGCTTATCTGGATTTTCAGAGGGGAGTTTAGATATGCCTCATGAAATCAAACATCTCTTGCATCAAACATATTTAAAAGAAGAAGAGTATTGGAGACATAAGTAAGAGAGAAGTCGTCATCTTCAGGTGATGATAACATGCAGTTTTTTTTTCATGCTTTGGTTAAGACTTCTAGTGCTAAAAGCTTAATAACATACAATTAGTTGTAAAGAATTGACTTAGTATTAAACAAAACTTTTGAGAAATGTTTGATCCAAAACAATAGTTTATAGCTCATGAAGTAGTGCATAACCTTAATAACATTCAATTAGTTGTATAGAATTTCATGGTGATCAAAATGGGTATATCAAAGGAATATAATATAATTGAATAGTTCTTTCTTAGGGTGATTGATATCACTCGATTTTGATGCTTTATAGTGGGTATTTATACTTGCTATCCGGGATCATTCGAGTGTTTTTCACGTGATTTTTTTTTCCAGGATTTTAGGTATTTGAGACGTTCTGGAGCAAAACAGATGGTTTTTAGAAGATTTCATGCGCAAATGGGAAAAATGAAGATGAATGGATTGAACCCAAGTGAAAAAGATCTATCTAGGAATCGTGCGAAGAGAGATCGATTGATCTAAGCCTGGATCGATCGATCCAAAGCTCGAGGAAATCTACGGAAAATCAGATCGATCGATCTCATCCTGGATCGACCGATCTCGGAAAGAAAAGAACGACGGATCGATCGATCCCTGCACCCGAACCAGCTTGGAATTATCAAAAAGACGCATTCATCCTCAAGACTTATGAAAATTTTTCCATATTAGAATAGGCTTTTCTTAATTTTTAGATCATTATAAATAGCCTTAGGCTTAGTTTTAGAAGAGGACACACATTACAATTATTTTAATTACTTTGAGAGCTTTTCAGAGAGAAGAGATTTTCAACCTTGTATTTGGAGAAAATTTCTGAAACTCAGTCTTTTACTTTTAAATACAATTCAATTCTTTTATGTGTTTTCTTTCAATAATGATGTTTGCTGATTGCTTAGTCATGTCTGAGTAGTTACCTTGTTAGGTTTTAGGATTTATCCCGGAGAAATCAGGATTTGATGGTTAGGGTTTGATATTATGAATTTGAATTGTTAGGTTCTTAGTCTAGATTTGTTATCATTGCTTGAATTAGCCTGATCACCTAGTTCATGATATTAGGTTAATAAATACAAAGGGATTTGGTTTAGAAACCTGACCTAGTCTAGATGAGTATGGGTCTCTGCTTGCAGAAGTATTTTCTTTGATGCTTATGAACATATCAAATCTGAAATCATTGCATGATCAAATTGTTTAAATACGGCAAAATTTTTTATTTGGTAATTCGATTATAGGGGTCTAATATTTCGGGAGGAGTTTAGTCTATCTTTGCCTTTTGAGTTGAGAATCACTTTCATTAATAAATCTTGCATGTAAACCTGAACTTCAAACCTGATAACCTGTGGAATTCCCTAACGCCAAGCATTTTCTCTAATTGCTTTTAAAACCGTTTTATATTACTATCTTGTTACAATTGCTTTAAACCAAACAACTCTTCTTATTATCGTATTAGCTAGAAAAAAACATTTAACTGAGAGTCATACAATCTGGTCTCTGTGGGAAACCGACCCTATCTATACTATAAGGATATGTTCTTTGCAGTGTAGATTTATGAATTAAAACCCAAACCTATCAAATTTTTGGCGCTGTTTCCGGGGACCCAATTGTGCCTTTTAAGTTTTACTTAGCATCTAGTCTAAGATTTTTGTGTTTAAGTGCTAATCTCGTTCTTTCTTCTTGTCTTTGTTTTGCAGGTGCATGAACATAAGATCTAACAAATTATCTAAATTAGTTAACCTCACTAACGGAGAATTAGCAAGAGTAGATCGCTCAAACCGGAAACCAAGAAAAAGCGCAAGCTCTTCCAACACAATGGAAGACAACGTTATTATCAACAATTCGGTTTTACATGAAGACCAAAATGTCCAGAATCCTCATCAAGGATTACAACAATTAGTAATCAACCAACCCGGAGGAAACGACAATCAAGTGCCACAAGGACAACAAGGTTGAAACGACAATCAATTTCCACCAGAACAGCAAGTATGTAGTAATGGTAATCAAGACCCACCAGATCATATCAGAAATCGCCCACTACATCAAAATAGGGTACTAGTTGGAGACTTCAACAACCCTAAAGCTTTCTTCGCTACCCTCGCCAGCCTCGGAGACATGACTATCAGTTCTCGTTCCAGTTCATCCAAGTGCACAGGAAAAACCAGTTTCATGGTCTGCCCACCGAGCATCCTATGGATCATATCGATAGCTTTGAGGACATATGAAGTACTACTCAGCTCAATGGAGTCTCTATAGACTTCATGCATTGTAAGCTCTTCAATCACTCTCTTGCTGATAGAACTCTTAGATGGTTGAAGACGCTGCCTGCCAACTTTATAGAGACTTGGGATAAATGTAAATCCAAGTTTCTAAATTACTTCTACACATATACAAAGATCAACAATATGAGAAACAAGATTTCTCAGTTTCAGCAAGGTCTTGTAGAATCGTTCTTTCAAGCATGGGACATGTTTAAGGAATATCTTCGAGACTATTCTCATCATGGATTTTATGAGCTAAGTATACTCAATACCTTCCATAGGGGTATAGAGCAGCATTATCGACTCTCTCTTGATACTGCTAGCAATGGTGACTTCATGACAAAGCCTGTAAATGAAGCTTACCAGTTGATTGACAATTTAGCTCAGAGCAATAACAATCACTGCCCCGACTAAAATGAGACAATGTTACTTCAGAGGAATTTACCACCCTATTATTTAGGCATAGAAACTCAAATACATAGAAAATGTTGAATAGAAGAGGCTAAGGAGATAGATATATTCAAGTTGATAGAATTTTTGGCAGTTAGATTCATCTAGGCATGATTTACTTTTGTCATATATTCTAATGATAGCCATTGCTTTCAAGTCGTCTCCTTTAGGGTTTTCACTGAAAGAGATAACCCTTCCTTTTCTTATCTAAGATACTATAAGAAATCGTGATTTTTGATTTAGCATAATAAACTGGTGGGAACTGAAAGGATCTATATACTCTAGCATTCACCTGTCATACATTGGTATATAGGAAATGCTTATATCCGCACCACTATGCAGATGATCCTACAAATTGTAGTTTAAGGTAAGAGTGTCTGAGAATAGCTAACTCTTGAAGAAGGACATGTAATCAAGTAATCTTGTCTCACCTTTAAAAAATCCATATCGTGCATCTTGTAGATGTGATCACCAAAAAGGATCAACACATCATCTATCTTCTTGATTGTTGCATCCTATGATAAAAAATGTTTGACCAATTTTTTTGAATGTGAAATTAGCTAATCAAAACACTACTTATGCCTCGTAAGCCAATGAAATTGTGAAATTGTACCTAATGTACCTTGGAACCATTTTCTCCTGGCGTTCGGTGGCTGCAAGAACCTAAATTATTTTTCGGGTACAAAACTTTTATTATATTCGAATCTTATTGGTAAATCGTGTTCGGTATGTCAATTTACCTTTGTGAGATATGTGATTCAAATCACTTGCGTTGTGGCTTGATTCGCTTGATATATGAAATCATTTTTAAATTTTTGGATCAATTAGAGAATATATATTACAACTACAAATATGTATAATGATCAATTGATTGTTAGCAGAGGGTGCAAGGAGAAGAAACTTCCAACAATTTGTAAAAAAGATTCGAGCGACATTAGAAAACTTTTTTCCTGAATATTTTACTTACAATATACAAGAAAGTAAGATAAAGCATAGAGAAAGAAAAAATCAGGAGTCGTGATCTCAGGAGAAAGCAAAAGAAAAGATTAAGGAGAGATTGAAAGTGTGATCTCAGGAGGCTGATGGAATTAGGTGACTGGGAGCTCACATAGAGCTGATGGAATTAGGAGTAAGCTGAGAGAAACTTGGATTTCAAAGGAAAGCATAGAAGATGCATACTTATCTTGAAGAAATATTTTGCAATCAGAAGTACTAAAGATCGGTCCAGAAGATGTGAATATCTAAACAAATAAGATTGCAGCGAGAAGATCTTGGGGTCAGATATTTAAGGGGATTTTATTCTAAAGATAAAAGTTGTTGTAAAATCTTGTTAGGGTTTTTCGGGTAGAAGATATATAAAAAGTCTAAAGTGTTCAGAAGAATTTAACACTTTAGATCTTTATTCTTGCTTTAGTCTAAACGACGACTTTCATACTCAGGGAGCTGTTCTTGGTGAGTGTTCTTAACTTTGAGAAGTGAGTTTTGAGTGTGGGTAGCTTAGGTGAAAAGTCATAGTGTTTATTTAACTTTTAGGTGACAATCGAGAGAAGATCGAGATTTTGTAAAACATGTTTAAGGTTGAATCTTTGTAAAAGATTAGGCAAACAAATTTTAATAAAGTTGTGTTTTTTGTTGAAAAACAGAGCGTTGATCTCTGTTGCATTCTATTTACACTAATAATTTGTATAAGAGCCAATCACTGACTAAAAGGATTTGTTTATCCTGTCACAGGTGAGATATTAAGGCAAGTATAGAGAATATCAACAATTTATGATGCTGAACAAACCTCTGATGTTGGATGCTGATAACTACGGTTATTCGAAAGTGCAAATGACTCATGTCATACAGAGTATCGACATGGATGCTTAGATTGCTGTTGTGGATGGATGGGATCCACCCAAGGGTCCGAATAAATAAGGTGAAATGGTCATTAGGCCAATGAAGTATTGAACGATTTCAGAGAAAAATGTTTCTAAAGCCAACTCTCAAGCTTTGACTAAAATTTTCACCTCTTTGCCGATTGATGAGTTCACTAGAGTAAAAAGATGTACGAGAGCAAAAGATGCATGGGATATTCTAAAAACATCTTATGAAGGTACGATCAATGTGAAACGTACCATAATTGATATGCTGGCGTCTGAGTTTGAATCGCTTATTATGGAGGATCATGAGACTGTTAATCATTTCAGTCAAAAACTGAGTGCAAATGCACATGAAGCCTTGGTGTTTGGAAAAAAACTATAAGGACAAGAAGTTGGCTAAGACACTTCTTAGGAGCTTACCATATAAGTTCCAACCTCATGTGTCTGCCATTGAGGTATTATTAGATTCAGATACCATGAAGTTTGAACAAGTTGTTGGAATGATGCAGGCTTATGAACTCAAAATCAAGAAGTGGGAAAAATTAGTTGAGAAAGGAATAGCTCTTGTAGAAGAGAAGTCTAAAAATCAAGAGTATGATTTTGAAGATCATGTATGGTTGATTGTCAAGAAATACTTCAGGGAAATCGTGCGAGGACAAAATGCAAATCAAGGTGAACATGACCGAGATGGAAAGAAAAATGAGAAACAATGTTTAAAATGTGAAAGCTTTGGACATTTCAAGGCAGACTGTCCAACACTAAAAAGAAGAAGTACAATTCAATGTTATGAATCAAAGGGTGTGGCCATACCAGAACATATTATGTTGGAATAACTAAGGGAAATGACAAGTCATTTGTTAGTTGGAGTGATAGTGATTCTGATGAAGGTGAAGAAGAGAACAATCTGAAGTTGTGTATTTTATTGGAATTATACAGGAAGATGACTCCGATGAAGAAATTGATCTGACTCTTGAAGAAGAAAACAGAATCTTGGTTAAATAGCTGATACTGAAAAGTAACGATGTGAAAAAGTTAGATGGGTGATTGATAAGCTAGAAGGTGAAATAAAGGAACTTCATGAAGTTGTAAAAGCAGAAAAATGAAAACAGAAGTAGCTGAAGGGAAACTACAAGAACAATTACAAAACATTAAGATTTTGAGTAATGAAACAAAGAATCTGGATAAACTATTGTCTGTTGGGAAGATGGGAACAGACAATTGGGGTCTTGGTTACAATGGTGGAAACCAGTTCAAAGACAAAAAAATTTGTGAAAGAAGAAGCAAGCGTTCAATCTGTGAAGAAATAAATCACTCATAGAAGTTCTATCAGAAAAATTATTACCTAACAGGATGTTGGTATTGTGGAAAACTAAGACATTTTAAGTACTATTGTAGACGATTTCTTAACAGAGTTTCAACACTCATTTGGGAAAAATGTTACTTTAAAAGCCTTGAAGAGGCGTAATAAGGTATGGATAAAAAAGAGTGATCTGTATCCAGCTTCCAAATGGGTCGAGAAAATATTAACAAAGATGAAGGATGAAGAGATCGTATGTCATGTAGCTTTTTCAGCAAAAGAGGAGATAAAATAAGAATCATGGTATTTTGATCGTGGGTGTTCAAGACATATGACTGGAAGTCAAACTAACCTAGCAAAATTTCAAGAGGTGTCAGCTGGAAAAGTAACATTTGGTGATGGTGCAAAAGGGAAAATCAGAGGCAAAAGAACAACTGGTGGAATTGAACAACAAGAATTGGCTGAGGTATTTATGGTAGATGGACTTAAGGTAAACTAAATCAGCATTAGTCAGTTGTGTGATGAAGGGCTTAAAGTTATGTTTTCAAAAACAAGATGCAAAGCAGTCGATCATCCAGGGAATATTAAACTAGAAGGTACGAGTTCATGCAACAACTGATACATGTGGAAATCACGAATCAAGTGCATGAGTGTAAGTCAAGAGTCTGAAGCACATTTGTGGCATTAGAAACTTTGTTATTTAAACATGAGAACGCTGATAAAGTTGGTTAATCATGAGGTTGTTAGAGGAATTCCAAAGATTGACTCACAACAATAGTTTGTGTGTGGACCATGTACTCAAGGAAAACATATAAGAGTTTATCACAAATGTGTACCATATGTGAAAGTCCGAAGCTCTCGGGTTGTTGCACATGGACTTGATGGGACCCATTCAAGTTGAAAGTCTTACAAGTAAGAAATAAATTTTGGTAGTGGTTGATGACTTCACGCGGTATACTTGCGTAAGGTTTTTGAGGGAAAAAACATAAACTCTTCACAATTTCCAAATTTTGGCACTACAATTGAAGAATAAAAAATATGGAATCAAGACTATTCGAACAGATCATAGAGGTGAGTTTCAGAATGATCAGTTTGATGAATTCTGTCAGAATCAAGGAACTTTCACCAGTATTTAGCTCCAAGAACACCACAACAGAATGGTAGTGTTGAAAGGAAAAACAGGACATTGCAAGAAATATCAAGGGCAATGCTTCACGGGAATCAAGTGGCTAACCATTTCTGGGCTGAATCCATTAACACGGCTTGCTATATAATCAACCGAGTGCATGTTTGAAAAGGAAAAAGCAAGGCTCCATATGAAATGTGGAAAGAAAAAACTCAAAGCTTGATCTACTTTCACATCTGTGGATGTGTGTGTTATATTCTAAATGAAAAAGATCATCTTGGTAAGTTTAATTCTAGAAGTGATGAAGGATTTTTTCTAGGATATTCAGGAACCTGCACAGCTTATCGAGTGTTCAAAAAACGCACAAATACTGTTCAGGGGACAGTTAATGTCGTATTTGATGATTACTCCACCTCACAAATAATTGTGCATAAGATGTCATCAAATGAAGTAGAACATCAGGAAGGTGATTCACCTCAGAAAAATACCGTCACTCCAACCTCACCATTTTTCATGGAAGTTCATCGAAATCACTCCAAAAATGACGTTATAGGGGAAATTCATAGTGAGAGACTTCAAACAACTGATCACAGGACAACCGGCTGAATCAATTATGTTTTCAGATTTTGTCTTTGTGATTGAACCCAAGAATCATAAAGAGGCACTGGTATATGATTTTTGGATTTCTGCAATGCAAGATGAACTGAATCAGTTCAAGAGGAGTGATGTTTTGGATTTAGTACCAGGACCTAAACAAGTGAACGTTGTGCGTACTAAATGGATTTTCAAGAACAAGATAGATGAGTCAGGAACAGTTGTCAGAAACAGAGTTCGATTGGTTGCTCAAGGCTACTCTCAGATAGAAGGAGTTGATTTTGATGAGACATTTTCCCAGTGGCTCGACTAGAGTCAATTAGATTTCTGTTTGGGACGGCGTGTACTCTCAAATTCAAGTTGTATCAGATGGATGTAAAGAGTGCATTTTAAAATGGAATTCTTCAGGAAAAAGTCTATGTGAAATAATCCAAAGGATTTGAAGACTCACAACATCTTGTTTATATTTTCAAACTCAAAAAGGCACCCTATGGCTTGAAGTTTGCATCAAGAGCCTGGTACGAAAGGTTAACTACCTTTCTACCTAATCAGGGATATGAGAGAGGCATAGTAGACAAGACGATGTTTGTTCTTAAGGAAAAAAGGACATGATTATCGTGCAGATATGTGTTGATGATATTGTGTTTGGCTCAACTAAAGATTATCTGGTTAAACAATTTGTGAAAAACATGACTCAAAAGATTGAAATGAGTATGTGTGGGGAACTGACTTATTTCTTGGGCTTGCATTTCAAACAATTAGTGACAAGATTTGGACTTCAAAATGGTAAGGAAGCAAAAACTCCAATGGGAATAAGTGAGAAGCTATCAAGTGATGAATCTGGAGAAAAACTGGATGAAAAGTTGTATAGAGGTGTGATTGGCAGCCTTTTCTACCTTACAGCTAGCAGGCCATACATTTGTTTTGCTGTAGGTATATGTGCAAGGTACCAGACACAACCTAAAGTATCACATTTGATAGTTGTTAAGCGAATAATCAGATACGTGAAGGGAACTGTGAATCTAGGGATCTACTTCTCTAAAGACACAAACAGGAATATGGTTGGATATTGCGATGTTGATTGGGCAGGATCACTTGATGATTGTCACAGTACAAGTGGATGATGTTTGTTTATGGGTAATAATCTAATTGCATGGCATAGTCATAAACAAAATGTGTTTCGTTATCAACTGCTGAAGCTGAATACATCGCATTGGGAAGTTGTTGCACACAACTTCTATGGATGAAACAAATGGCTGCGGACTATGGTTTGACTTCTAACACTTTACTGGTATTATGTGATTACAAAATTGCTATGAATATTGCTAAGAATCCAGTCCAACATTCTCGAACCAAACACATAGACATCTGGCATCATTTCATCAAGGAATTTATTGAGGAGAAACTGATTGTGATTGATCATATTAGAATAGATTTACAATTGGCTGATTTATTCATAAAATCACTGGATTTTAAT
Organism: Iberis pinnata; assembly: GCA_900406425.1. NCBI lineage: Eukaryota > Viridiplantae > Streptophyta > Magnoliopsida > Brassicales > Brassicaceae > Iberis > Iberis pinnata. The sequence continues at coordinate 11,827 of OVBE01002574.1, forward strand.
CGTTTTATCAATCTAAGAAAAGCAATTGGGGTTTGTGAAATCTAAATTGTTTAGCTATACGAATCAGGGAAAGACATGCATATGATTATCTGTAAACTGACATAGTTGTTCAAAGCTCTAGCTATGTGTGTGTATAGTACAGTGTGGAAAATAACTGCCTGCCATGCCGTTCTGGATTGATCAATGTCAGGGGCTGCAAATACTCATACTAGGAGGTCAAAGAGTTGAGAAGATAATTTTTTTAAAAAGGGGCTCTAGATGTTGAGAAGTCAACTTATTGAGTCATAATTCAAGTGTTGAGAAGTCAAGTGATACACTTGAAACAACTTATGATTATCATGATGACTCTTCTAAAGAAATTACAGCTGCATCCAACCAACACATGCAAGGTTATGACTGTCTTCAAAGGTAAAATCTACACAACACCTCTCATTGAAGAAATCACAGATGACGAACCTCTACTCAAGAATCAATTAGCAAAAGATGAACAACCTCGATCGAAAGAAGATCAGGGTCTTACACCTGAAGCATATGATGTTGGAGATCAGCCACCAGCGACTATACAACTTCCTGTAGGAGAACAGGGTCAGGATTCTGAAGCGGTGTCTTTAACAGGGGAAGACGAATAGACGGTTGCACTAGATTCTATTCTTGGGTTTGATTCTTCGATTGAAGCTACGCAGGATGCTTCGGTATCACTTAGGGTTACAACATCAAACGTCGATTAAGTTATGATTCTGGAGGAAGTCAAAGGATCAATCCATCTGATTGTTTCATCTTGGTTCCAGAAACGTAAGAAAACCTTTGTGAAATCAGAGGCCGGGGTAAAGAAAGCAATAATGGAGCCCAAGCAAACAACTTTTGACCGTACTCGATTCAATACTAAGCTTCCAGCTGAACGGTATGATCTAGTTTCTCGTAAAGATTTTCTCGAAGAAACTGAGGTAGTGTTTGAGGATGATAATATGGTCAGGAAGATGATAGATGGAATTGGCCTTATCACTATGGTTGAACAATTAGGTTCTTATGCATAGGAGGTAATATGGGAGTTCTATGCAAATTTTCCAACATATCCTCAGGATTCTGGAACTATCAGCATTCTAATCAGAGGATGGAATTATGGGTTGTCTATTTCACAGATCAACTCGCTGGTTTGCCTTCTGAAGTTGATGATGTCGACAGTCATATCCAAGTAGTTGCAGTGACCAATGATACGTTGGCCTCTTTTCTTAGTGGCGGATCTGTGACCAAATGGCCATTGCTTCTTCTTATTTTCTATAGGAATTGGCATCCTTTTAAGAATGCTAGATACATGGACTCTGGCTGAGCAATGACTGTGTACAAAATCTCACACAAGATCTAGTTTAATTTGGGCAAGGTGGTGTTTGATCACATTTTTGGTCATGCCGAGTCTCCGGAGTCCAAGTTCTTTCATCCATTTCCAAGATTGAATAACAGATTGATTACCAATCAGCATCATGTTACTCTACCGAAAGATGTTCCTCAACTTCCTGTTGTCAAACCAAAGGAGCCGGAGGTTGTATGGAGCAGGGTAAACAAGAAGGAGGAGTCCTCCAAAGTACTGAAACGAAAGGATGCAGTCAGTAGGGCATCTAAGTCACAGACTGGTTCACGAGTAAAGGCAAAGCAAGAAGGTAAGAGCTCAAGTGCGACTTTATGAAGCGCTATGAAACGTGCTATTCAACTACTTGAGAATGTGTTGGCTGCATGTAAGTATTTTTTCTCTTCCTCATCACACTTGTTGTTCTGTTTTTGACATGATGTCATACAAGCAGGGGGAGAAAAAATGCAATGAAAACAGAATCTGACTAAGGGAGAAGTGCAGAGGTTTGAGGGGATAGCAATTTAGAACATTTTATTTTTTTTTACGTTTTATTTTGTTTTGTTAGACTTCATGCTTTCTGGCTATAGACTGGCTTTAGACTTCTATGTGTGTTTCTTTTGACAATGGACCATAAAGCTGTGATTATTTTTGGCTGCTTCTTATCAATGATGAATATCTGTATGTTTTTCTTGGGTGTCTCGATGTGTGTGAGATGGATGAGTTACATGTGCTTGATCATGACATCAAGTAAAAAAGGGGGAGATTGAAAGTGTGATCTCAGGAGGCTGATGGAATCAGGTGACTGGGAGCTGACATAGAGTTGATGGAATCAGAAGTAAGCTGAGCGAAACTTGGATTTCAGAGGAAATACGAGAAGATGCGTAGTTATCTAGAAGAAAGATTTTACGATCAGAAGATACTAAAAATCGGGTCTTGAAGATGTGAATATCTAAACAAAGAAGATCTCAGCAAGAAGATCTTGGGGTTAGATATCTAAGGGGTTTTTATTCTAGAGATAAAAGTTGTTGTAAAATCTTGTTAGGGTTTTTCGGGTAGAAGATATATAAAGAGTCTAAAGTGTTCAGAAGAATTTAACACTTTAGATCTTTATTCTTGCTTTAGTCTAAACGGTGGCTTTCATAAGCAGGGCGCTATTCTTGGTGAGTGTTCTTGACTTTGAGAAGTGAGTTACGAGTGTGGGTATCTTAGGTGAAAAGTCATATTGTTTATTAAACTTGTAGGTGATAATCGAGAGAATTCAGAGACTGCTTCATACACAACTGCAACCATCAACCAATCCTCACTTTCGAAAAAGAAAGAGCCAAAGAGCAAGACAGGATTCAGAGACTAACCATACATCTCACACTATCCACGTACAAGGCTTCGCCACGGGAAAGGAAGAGGCTGCCAAAAAGATGAGAAACAAAACAAAGTGACTTTGAAACCAAGATCCAAAACAGAGGCATGCGCGGAGGAAGAAGCCCATGAAATCGGTGACTCTATACGGTCCAGCGAGCAGAAGCCTGCGAACTCAAACAGCCTAGATTCAAAACTCAAAGAAACGCACCCAAATCAAACCTTGCTAAGATTCCACAGAAGACCAACCTGTAGCACCAGCCACTCCAGCGGCCGATCTGAGAGGAAAAAAGACGGCACCTCCGAGAAAGGAGCAGAAGAAAGCCCTAACCTTGAAACCACTAGCCACTCCAAACAAAAAGTAAAACTACAATACAAGACAGAAAGATCTGGTCCCGGTGCTGCGTAAGCCACCGGCAACCAGACCAAAACCAGTGAAACGATTTTTGATCTCCTACAACGGCTGCTTTTTTTAGAGTAAATTAAGGATAAATAAAAATATCGCCAAACTTAGCGTAGGGGGTGTTATTCAATCATTGATTTTAAATCAACTCCATAATATAATGTTATTCAATATATATATATATATATATATATATTAATTTCTATGTTAAAATCTAGTGTTATTTGTTCCAATATTTGAAATCCATTCATTAATAGAGTTTAAAATCTAGTGTTATTCGATGAAGGATTTTAAATCAGATTTTAAAATCTAGTGTTATTCAAATCAGAAAGAATTTTTAAAATTATTGTATTTTAATGAATTTGACTTATGGTGGATTTCTATTCACAAATATATGGATTCAAAATCCAAGGTAAATTGCAGAGGTTTCTAAATTATTTCCAACTGAGTCCTACAAATATTTTAAAATCTCTCCAAATGTATCGACTAAACTTCTAAATTTTGATGATTTTAAATTTAAATGAATTAATTTAAAATCAATAATTGAATAAAAACCCCTTGAAATTTATTTATAAATGATGTTTTCATTTCCAATTTCTTTTTCATTTTAGTTTTAACTTTTACGTTCTTTTTTTGTTTAGATTTGAAAGACAATTGTGCAATTTGATTGGTGTAAAATTTGTTGAAGGCTGAGATGTCTTGGTTCCTTTGTTTTCTTTTTCTTTTGTATTTTATAATAGAGAGGCAAATAAATTCTTTTAAATGAGTGGTGGTGGCGGATGTCTTGTTTAAGTTACATATTGGGCTATGTGAAAATATGACATATGAGATGGCACATTTATGGTTGAACTCAAACTAAAATAGAAGTAGGATTCATTGGATTGGATTCGAAATGCTAACACAAAATGCTAACACTGTCGAAAATGTTTGGTTGCAAATTTTTTTTTATCAACATATTATATTAGAATAGATTAAGGATACAAACCCACGAAAGATACAATAAGTCGCACCAAAAAGAAGTTAAGAACCCATATGGGGTAAAGACAATCTCATATTTGGTAACTTTTGCTCTCAAGTAGAGAGGAAACGACGAATCCAAGACGGAGATGAGAAATAAGTCCCAAAAAGAGACCACGGCTAAAAAGATTAAAGATTTTTCTAAATCGACGAATACAACTCCTGATATCCCACAAGACCGGTCGAAGGCCGTTGCATGAATTTTGAACTGGAGACATACCTTCTAAGAGTTTTTCCTCATTACCTAATAACAATAAATTAATAATCAAAAGCCTTAGATAATTACATATTACACATACCATATGTGACATTTAAACTAATATTAGACTTAATACACCTAAAAATACTAAGCCAAAAGATAAAAAAAATCATGTGGATGAGGAGAAGGACATGTGTCCACCGGAAGACGAAAAACACCGACACAAGAAGCAACCGACGAACAAAAACCCCTCCTCGCCGCAAACTTTTCTGTGCTGTAGCTGAACCCTCAGCCTTTATCACATCGCTAGCTTCGATCCAGAACAACGACCAGCCAAAATACTGGCCATCATCACCACCGCGAAAGTTGCATAGCCGAATACCTTTGTGAAGCACTAACCAGGTCAATTCACCATCCAAGCTCCGCTGCACTCGCCGATCAAAGGCAAAAACCGATAGAGAGGAAAGGCTAGTGGATCTATCATTCAAATGGACATGCAACGCAATCCAGAAATGAATCCGGATTAAGTAACTAGAAGGGTACAAACGCAATAGAAGGTTCATTACAGAGGAGAAATACAAAATCGGAGGAGGAAGAAGCCTTAAATTGGAAAAAAAAAAAAAGGCTCATCGCCGGCCAACGGCCGGTCACCGGCTCCAAGATCGGAGATAAATGATTCAACTGCAGAGAGAAATAGGAGGAGATATAAGTTAGATTAGTCCCCGATTAATAGAATTTTGTTACATGTTTTAGAGACTTATTGTGTTTCCATCAAGCGATATTGTAGAAAAAGTTATGGAGACTAGTACATGAACTAATGAGAAATGAGTCTTTTGTAAGAGAGAACTAGACTCTCATATACAATTGGTGGACCCATTTAATAACAAGTGGGTTTACCTTTAAGTTTATATATCTATTTTTATTTTATTCAATAAAATTGGACCTCTAAAATAATTTTCAATTTAATAACAAGTGGGTTTGTCTCCTAAAAATTTATCATCAAAGCAACATAAGTATCTTTACTCAACTTTACCATCTCCACAATATAAAATCCAGGTTTATATAAAAAAATTAATTTTTTCAATGATTCTAATTTGCTTAGTTGTACATGAATATGAAAATTCATCAACTTTTTAGAGAATCTGATTCGCTTAAAAATTTTCAAATTTTCTGTTACATAGTCTATTAATTATGTTCCTTCACAAATTTTAGTGCATTTTTCTTACATCAAATGAAAATTTTTGTTGTTTTCATTATTGCTGGTAGGATTGATTTTGCTATTGCTGGTAGGATTGATTTTTATAGCAATGTTAATATTTAAAATTGCTACAGATTTATGATGGACTCAATGTTATTTCTTTGATAAAGAAAGAAAAATCAGTCCATAGTTTTGGAAATTCAATTCATGTCACTAGCAACCGAATATTAAAAACCCACGAAATATCTAAACTTATCAATGATCTTTTACTAAGCAGAACATTAAGAACCCATAGTGTGTATAGTGCGTTACATTACAATATTCTTCAAAGAGTTTGAAGCATTTCTTGTTAATGGAGTGTGATCGTGTTTATATCTTTAGATGAAATTGTGTATAATTTTTTAAAGAAAAGCTTCATATTCATCTCAAAGTTATTTAAATGATTTACCATGTGATCCTCTTAATTGGAAAAAGATATCCAAATATCATTTGAATCAAAGAGATTAGGTGATTCGAAGATACTTGTTAAGATATCCATGTCAACCACATGGTCATATTCAAAAACACTTGTTAAGATAGGAGGAGTGTTAACACTATTTAACCGTGATTAGTTTGATATTTATAATGATTAGTTAGAGTACAATGTTAAAAAGATGCAGTCTTTTGCCTATGCTTGTAAAGGTGGAAAAATGACGCGTGCGCTACTAAAGATTTTTCTAGTTAGAATAGGTTTCAAAAAATTTTAGAACATGTAAGAGGTGTCAATAGTTTCAACAAAATGTATTCATGAAGTGTGAGAACTTGATGAAACAATGTTAGTCTATCAAGCATGCTTTCCATAAACAAGATGATATCACAAAGAATGAGTATTAGAGTTGGTTGAATGCTTCAGTTTATGTTTCCATATACTTGTTGTTTCAAGATTTATCTTTTCGTGTCATGATGAGACAGATGAATCTACTAATAGAGAGAACTTTGTGGAACTCTTGAAATACACTGATGACAAAAATGAGTGTGTGAGTAAGGTTGTTTTAGATAATGCGCCTGGAAACAATCAGATGACGTCTTAGTCATATTCAAAGATCAAGAAAGATATTGTACATTTTTTGTAGAAGAACTAGTCAAGTCTATTATTGAAGGAAATTAATTATGTTTTTTTGGTATTAGTGGTTGAGATTTGCTAATGTTTCTAATAAGGAAAAATGACTGTTGTTTTTTTGCTTTCTTGTATAAAATGGTATAGTAAAAGAGAAACTTATAAGTTTTACTCATGTGAGCGAGACATTTCCTCTGCTATGAAATATGTTATTGATTCATTGTTTGCTAAATATGTGTTAAACATTAAAAAGATCAGAGGACAAGGTTTTAAAGGAGAAAATAATATGAAAGGTAAGTTCAATGGGCTAAGGTTATTAGTTTAAGAGAAAAAACATCTGCATATTATGTCCATTTTTCTCATCAATTTCAATTGGTTGTTGTTACTATGACAAACAAACATTTTGATGCTGTAGAATTTTTTATATATGATTTCTATATTGTGGAATGTGGTGGGAGATTTATGCAAATTGAAAGATATGATCCGAGAGCGTAACAAAAAAAGAAACTGAAAAAAGAATTAGAGATGGAGAGATCAATACTGGAATTTGATTTAACGATGAAGTTTTTCTTCAAAGGCCCGTGAATATCGTTGGAACTCTCATTATAAAACTCTCTCCCGTTTGGCTGAGTTGTTTCTTCAGTTACTGATGTACTTAAGTGTAATAAAAATGAATGTGTGGAAGATTTAAAAAGACGCCAAACACATGGCCTCTAAAAGTACTTTCATAGCTTTAAATTTTGAATTTATTTGTAGATAAAGATAAATCTTTTAGGGCTCACATATATGTTTTTATGGCTCTACAAAGAAGAGATCAAGATATTTTGAATGCTATGTCATTGGTGGAATCAACTAAGAGATTGTTGCCGAAGTTTAGGGATGAGAGGTGGAATTCTCTCATGATTAAAATTTCTTCTTTTTGTGAGAAACATGATATTGTAGAGGTTGACATGGAGGAAAACTTTTTTTTTATTTAAGGAAACGATGAAAAAAATTATGAGTAACAAAAATGCATCACTATAGGTCAATTGCTTATATGATATTTTGGATCGAATAGAGTTTAACAATCATTTTAATGAGGTAAACACTGAATTTTTTATTTTTCTTCTCTTTTGTTACATATTGATTCATTATCTCAGTTTGACCACTCAAATTCGATGAGGTTATCTAACTACTATCTAGACGACTCTAGTCATGAAGTGTTTATATATCTTGAGCAACAATTAGATATCTACATTGATTATGTTAGAAGTGAGGAAAGATTCAATCATATAAAGATTGTTGGAGAACTTGCTTGTGTGCTTGTGGAAACAGGAAAACATATGTTACATTCTCTAGTTTATAGGCTTTTGAAGTTGATTTTGATATTGTTTGTTGCTACTGCAACTGTAGAAAGAAATTTTCATAAACGAAAATCAGAAAGATAAATTTTCGCAATCGTATTGAAGATAGTTTTTGAATGATTGCTTAGTTTGTCTTGTTGAGAGAGATGATTTTCAGACTATTAAGAATGAGATTGTGATGAAAAGATTGTAGTTGAATAAAAAAATTATTCTTTTATTTATAATCATTTATTAATTATGTTTTGAACCAGTGAAAAAATTTATAGATCTGTGACTCATATGCCTAAATCATTATTTTGTAAAGGAGATCTCTACTAGTCAGTGGCCTCAAAAGGATAACCGGAAAAACAAATCATATTTTGGATGTATTCTTGGATATTTGACCAGGCTCTGTGAAAACCTCTCAACATATAACATTTGTTAGAATTGTCGCTAAAATAGATCATGTAATATATCCCAAGACAAGACATTGGAAGGAATGTTAATTTGAAAAAATTTCCTACCTCGAGATATAAAGATCTTACTGACATAGATGTCGATGGTAGAGAGAAATTATTCCTATACTTGGTCAACTACCATTAAAAAAATATGATTTTCTCTAGTGGGGTTGAACGTTTACCTTCACTCAATACTTTCTATGAACGAAGTTGGAAAGTGAATGCTCCTTTAAAGGCTAGAAAATTCATTTGAAAAATGATCAAAATTTCTCTATCAGTATTAAATAAGCTTCACTCGCAGAGATGAAATGTATTTATTCAAGGATTCGAAAAACAACACTATCAATCATATTTTTGTCCTATGGTCAGACATGTTTGGGCGAGATATTGGATGTTCATATTCCAAGCTCTCATGATGGACTTTTTTGTGCGGTAACATCTTTTATGTATTTGGAATTGGCCAATAAAAACTACCCAAATGAAATAAGATGGATTACAACTTGGATTATGTACTCTTCAAAAAATATAGAAATATGATTCTTTTTTGAAGATCATTGCTATCCAATTTATGAGCTATGAGATAAGGTGCTTATTTTTATTATATTTTTGTTCAAAGATAAGGTGCTTATGAAGATGAAAAATTAGAAAAAGACTCGTATTATATATTTATTTGTTCTTATCATACTATGAAATAAAATGATAGACCATTCAAATGAGAACTATAAATTTAATGTTGGCTTTGCAGTCAATGAATACATAAATCTTTGTGGATTCTATGAGGGGTAACTGGAATGGTGAGAGCTCACAGTCAAAGATCTCTTTTTGTTGTCTCGTCTAAATTAGAATATCATAAAAAAAATTGGTAGTGAGCCGTAGATAATATAGAAACTCTTCAATAACACATGTGAATTTGGTGGCTATTATATTAGATTTTCTCAAGGCGATCTATGTGCTTATGGATTAGCGGGGTATAATGGGTTCCATAGTCGAAATACTTCGTTTTGGTACAAAAATCCACAATTGTTTACATTTACAAAGAATTACCAATACATTATGACACCATTAATGATGGCTAAAATTATGGTTAAAGATTTTATGTTGCAATTTTATATTTTTAGTGGTGAACCTTTATAGTTAAAAGAGCACCATTCGCCTCGCTAACATTAATTAGGTAAAAATGTGTCATCTCGATAAGGGGATATCGATCAATAAAACCCTTATTTTTCAAGTAACATGATTGTTACATCCCGTCCCGACTATTTATAACGTACAACGGTCTCTTCGAAAAACGTGATCCCAGACCTATTGCCACATGTAACAGACCCTTTGAAAACAGGAGTAAGCGAATCATATGATCTTTCAACTTCCAGAAGCAGGGTCAGATATCCTAACTGCAGTACATGCAAAACAAGTCTAATGAAATTCCCGCCAAAAACTAAAATAATTGTCACTCTGTCTGGCCAACCTGTAACAATGAGAGAGAAAGAAAAACGAAGGAGTGGGGGAATGAGTAATTTAGATTACCTAGGAGGACACACTCTTGAAAATACTACCACTATGATACTAACCCCAGACACACATTACTTAGTTCTAAACAAGCACACAATAAAATGAGCACCTAATGCACTTGACAGAACAACTTTCCTATGCGACATAAGTGTCCGCCCCACCGTCACATCTTACAACTCACACAGAAACTGTGAGGCTTTCGTAGTTCCGACATGAGTGCCTGGCCACACCTCCATGGTTATCATCCCCTCTTGGACACCATGATGCTTTTACAGTTTAACGACTGTTAGCGACTCCGGCCTCAAAAGGCTTTGCACATCCCTTCACGATGTAAACGACCTGTCGGTGTGAGTTGACTACGCAGGTACCTGTCTCTAGTCAACTTCCGGCTCATTGCACACCATGAGACGGTCTCGACTCGCGTCATGTGCTATCAAAAAAATGGCCATTGTCCCGGACACATCACACCCCGGCGACTAGCTTTACCAGCATAACCAGAATCAATCGTGAAGCTCCGACAATTCAAACTCGTCGCACCACCTTAGAACAATACCACTGTTGTGATTCCTCTTCGCCTCAGATTCCTCGGTATCACACTGATACCTCTGCATCTCTCTATACTAGTGGTGCCACGGTTTAACAAACCGTTATTGATGGTCAACCCTAGATTTTGGCATATATAACTAGACTCTCACGCATACTCAACTCATCGGTTTCATGCATTCATTTTTCTTAGCGTAATTCTCAATCAATGCCATATTAACCTAATGTAATTAATTTCAACTCACTATGTTAAACCATCACAAACGAGACTTTACAGAATCTTAGACTAGCTAACAATCATGCAATTCACATAATATTTTCCTTCTTAGCGGTGCATAAAAATATGAAAATATAACTTATAATCCTAGCTACCGTACTCATAAAGTCCTAAGCAACCTACGAAATGAAGTTTAAAATAAAATATTAAACTATATTAAATAATTAAATATTAAAATAAAAATTAAATAAATAAATTCGAAATAAATAAATAATCAAGTTTGAATTAAATAAATAATTAAATAGATAATTTTTAATTTAGTAAAAAAAACAGGAATATGAATGTTCATGAACACAAAGATTTAATTAGAAATTTTTACTTTCTTGGACTAGAAGGTAACAAGAAAAAGGAGGATTGATTAATAGAGGAGTAGAACGAAAAGTGGATCCTGGGAGTATCAGAAGTCCGATCGGCAATTCGAGACAACTATTGGATTTAGAAGAATAAGACGGCGAGAATGGTGGTGGAGATGAAGCATTTTGGCAGGTGTAGCGACAGCAACCGACGGTCAAACATGGCGACAGATCTTCCGACGGGAGGTGCGGGCACGTCCAGTGGTTTTTGGCAGCGAGGTCAGGTGTTTCGGCTTTGTCTCGGCGAGAGAAATATATCGGTCCAAAAGGTGAGAAAAACGGAGCTCCGATGCGGCAGCTATGACGGAAAATCTGGTGCAGCGAGGAGAGAGAAAGGCATATCTGACTATGATGTTTGACCGCAGATTTACGGCGTGTCTGGTGTCGGATCGGAATTCTGAGACCACCGTCGGACTCATGAGATTTAGCAAGAGCCAATGGTGGTGGCCTTGCGTTGATTTGAGATACTTAGTCTGACAGCAATGATGACCTGATCAGATGAGAAAAAAAAGGAGCTGAAGAACTCTGGTTTAAATCCTTGAATATGATCTTTCGATCTGATTCTCTCTTTCTCTAATCAGAAAGAGGAGTTCTAGAATTTTTTTGTGAGTTTGTAAAGTGAATATGAGGCTCTATTTATAGGAGTTCAGGAAAGTATCTTTAGAGTGAATATTGAATAATATCTCCAACAGTCATAATATTATGTTTAACATATGAAAGGTTGTTGTCAAAATAATTAATAATATCTTTGATATTATCCTTCTCCAAAAAATCATTCTTCCAAATAATATAATTAAACTTCCACAAAATATTTTGTGGAAGTTCCGAGATATTTTTATGCAATTAAATTTATTTTTTTGGTTTAGAAAACAAAATTTAAAATTGCTCCGGTTTTTCAGGATTGAGATGTAACAATGATGACCAAGACAAACTATCCACCTTTCGGTTTCTTTACATACTTCTTTAACTTTAGGTTCAACTTTTAGAACGTGAAAGGATACGAGTTTACTCTTTCCTCCCAACTTGTTTATGCTTTGATTTGGCTCTTCTAAACGTGAGAGAATGTGAGTTTACATCCTAATCTCAATTTATCTTGCTTCAACTTCTTTTTTTATGCATGAAGGGAAGAGAGAGTGGAACCATACTATTTACACATATTTTTGGTCAGGTCTATAAAAACCATCCTTGATGCATACTGAACCCCAAAGCAAGAAAATTAAGTGTGGTTAGGTCTCACGAATAATTAAAGTCAATTTTAGATCATCTAAAAATTCAAAAGATAGTAACTTTCACGAAATACTGATAATATATGGGTTTCAGATCATACAATATCAACCAATTTAGACAAAATGTTCACTATATTTGATTCAAACTCATAACTAGTTAGTAATCATCATAGATTAAGTTTCTTGTTCCTTAACAAGGTCAAAATGAACAAAATATTTCAAAATAGATATATAAAAAAAGATTGATATGACTAAAATAAAATGAAAAAGAGAAGATTTAAAAAGAAAAAGAGATTTAGTCGATGGTGCACCATCAATATAATCCTCTGAAATCTCGCTCTCATCCTGCTTAATCAGTTTCCTCTTGCAAGAAAGACGTTGATCTGTGTTTGACATAAAATATGGTGTAGTGTCAACATTTGCAGGTCCACGAACTCGTGCGCATCTTAGCATGTGTATTAGTAGGTCATTTACCTTTTTCAATTGTGTGTTTAATCTCATTGTCACCCTGTCTTAGAGTTGTATAAGCCTCCAAAGGGTGCTCGAAGATTGGAGATCGTTTTCCAAATTCCCCAACAATATAATCTCCCTTAAGCCATAAAAAACACTTTGAAAACTTGATCAAAACATAATGGATGTTGGATGATGAATGAAGGTAAAGTGAGTTGTGGATATATATTTTTTTGACATATTGAGTGATGGATGAAGATGGAAGATGAAAAGGACGTGTATGTGATAAAGAATAGATATTGGATAGATGGTGGATTGATAGGGACATACAAGGGTTTCAGAAGATCATTTATACACCTAATGATCTAGGATATTATACACTGAAGATCAAAAATATAATTGGATATTACACACCAAATCTGGATATGTGCCTACTTGGATAATTGAATAGCCTCATGAACCAATTAACTTCCACAAATCAGGCCACAATGGAAGATAGGAAACGATGTATTTTTCTTAAATACTAAACTCAAAAAGAAATAAATGTATCACCCAATGTCATTGCATCAATGTTAGTTTTGAGTATTTTATCAAGTCAAAGTTTTTAGAGTCTTTTAGTCCTTTATCGAAATTTTTTAGGTTTTTAAGTTGATTTGGAAAAGAACTAGACATTTTGGGATGTTTTGGGTACACATGGAAATATGCACATGCAGAGTCATGCATAAGTGTCAGGATTTTTCCATTGTTTGAAAGAGTTTCCATTGTTGCATCAACCTTGAATTTGGACACAAGATAACTATTGAGTTAGCTTCCATATGGAGATGGTTTAAAGTAAAAAAAACGGTCGATAAAACATTGTAGTTATTTTTACTAAAAATTGTCCTGTCTAATTCGTAAAAGAAGCACACGTGGAAGCCCGACTAAAGGATCAGGTTTGGAACTTTCCAAAAATTGCATATTTGGTCCCAAAATATTATCTAACTTTCCTAATTAACCTAATTCGATTCAATCCTTATTTAAATCTATTTTCATCCACTTTTTATGATGCTTTATTTTAATTTCATACTTTTGAGTTGTGTTTATGAACCTTTGACTCTATGTTATTCTAGAGAACATTTTTTTAACCCTTTTAATTTATTATTGCAATTCCATTTTGTTTTCTTTAATTTCTTAGTTAAATTTTAATTTCATACTTAGTTTTTGATTATTTTCATATCTAAGTAGAACCATAATTGGGTTTTAGGGTTTTTTAAATGGATTTTAGGGTTTGATTGATTTATATGTTTTTTTGGGAATTATAACGTGGTTTCTTTATCTAGATTATTTATATAGCATGAATTAGCTTAGCTACCTAATTTTTGATCTTATGGTGTTTAAATTCTAAGAGATGTGGTTTAAAATCTTGAAAAGAACATACATGAGTAAAATATTTAACTTGCGAGATTTATGTTATTGTATTGTTTGAACTTATCAAAGTTGATGTATAATGCTTGTTTAGAATATATGATTTCAACGAGAGTTAATTATTAAGTATTCTAGGCATAGCAATTTAATTCTATTAGAGTACATTGATCTATCTTAGTGATTTGAATTCGAGAACAATCCCTAATTATTTTTATGCTAATTTATCTTACTATTTATATTGTTCATTTTATCTGAAATTAATTTTTCTACATTCATCAAAATAACAATTCCATTTTTATCCTAACTAGATTTTATTATAAAATTTATAATGCAACCTTGGTCTCTATGGATTTATTCTCTTCTGTACTATTGTGATTTCTTGTGCACTTGCAGTCGTATAATTGGATAAAACCTATGTGTATCACGTTTTTTTGCGCTGTTGTTGGGGACCAGTTATCTTGTCTATTCGTTTGAGATTAGAGTTTAGTCTAGGAAACTACATTTTTTTTTTCCTTATTTTATTTTACAAGTGATGAGCATGGATTAAAATAATTGGCTAGAGGAGTAGGATGACACATTTGAAGAAAACATATAGGATGATTCACATGAGGAATAACCATCTGATGAGCGTGTGGACAATCTAGAGTAAAAAGTGAAGTTAGATGATCTTGTAAAAGAAAATTCAACCCTAACAATGAGTAATCTATCGATTATTATTTGATTAAATCTCATCACACTCCGAGCAACACTCGAAGGAAGGAATCTCACATCTTATGAGATAATGGCTTCCCATACACTTGAAGAAGTAATATATTGGGTTCCACCATACTAACTCGAAGGTACATGCGATTCAACCTTTGAATTTCATGAATATGAGGATTGTCACATATCGTGTTGTATTCTAGTTTGCATATACTCATGCTTATTGATGAATGTTAGAATTTGATATGCGTCTGAGGGACTAGATACTATGAGGTTGTAAAAAAACTTTCTAAGGATTAAGATGAAGTATGTATAGGCATTCAAAATCTCAAGTTAAGGTTTCCAATGCATGAGAAATCTAATCCACTTCATGAAAAAGTTTTCTGTGAGATAAGCTTGATGTAGATAAGATCTTTAATGATTTAGAAGATTCCAAGATTGAGATCAACTCTAGATGTGAGAATATGGATGAAAATGATATTGACTATTTTGTGTTGAACTTTTTTACACTTGAAGATGAATTTATTTTTCCATCTAATGTATTTAGTTATCATGATCATCTAGTATTCATAGAGTAGTCATGATATATGCTACATTCATAGTCAGTTTATTTGATAGAACTATGTTATGTTATCATTGGCGACATTATACTCCTTTGTGCAAACTTTCTATTGCACTAATAGAATAAAGTCTAAAGATGCATTTGCTCATCCTGATTCTCATTATTTAAAATTGTTGTCCACATTCAAGCTAACGACATTCAACAAGTGCTTAGTGGGAGACAACCTATCCAAGTTAGTTTTATTTATTTTATTATTTCTTACATAAGCAAGTGGCATATACAATCACAAAACATTTAACACATGAGATGTTCGAGAATCTGAGAAGTAAACTTGGGATTTGTTATATTGCGAATAGTCTAAAAATTTTGCACCAATCTTAGTTTAGGAAGAGTTTGTAAGAGAAAATCAAATCGGAAATAAGAGAGTTTAATGAGTTATGTTTAGCTTGTGTTTCAGTTTCTTAGTCTCTAAGTCAATGAAGACAAGCCTTATGAAAATAGTTAGTCGTTATAGTGTTAGTAGTATTGGTATTGTAAGTCTTTTTTTCAGTTTCATTATATTAAATCTACTAAATCAAAGGAACAAACCCACAAGGAGTAGATACAATTCCACCACCGAAAATATTTAATCCCACTAAGAAGAACACATAAACCCATAAAAGGTAACTAAGCTCTAGTAAAACAAAAATATAAACACTCCTAAATAAGGACAAAAAAATCTCATAGAACGAATAATTTGTTCGGATTTGGAAAAGCTCTTACCTTCTCAATGTAACAGTATACAAACGAAACGAAGGTGAAGACATGATGCATACCTCGGATTTGTTCCCAATGAATTAATACAACTAATATGGATACACAACAAAAGAACTAGTAGCTGCAAGTAAACCTAACAAGAAAAAACAACATGGGCCCAAAATAAAAAAGGTATATGACATGAAATGTCCACCCAGTCCATTTGTATCCACAATGCATATTCCACAACGAGTGGTGTTGGTCGCCATAGAGATAGATTCTCGGTCCAAGTACTATTCGCACCAATATCAACAAATCCACGTAGATAGAACTCGACCTCGCTTCTAAACCATCATGACCGCTGCCTGATTTTAAAATAGTCCTACCTTTGGCCCAGTGCTGAATCATCACCACTCGGCAAACCCCATTAGGAAGATTCTAGTTGAAATCAACTCCCAAGCACCAGATTTTACATATGCATCATATAGGTAGGAGGAGAAGGCCGTGGAAGAAGGTTCCTTCTCGAAATAAGCGGCTACAAGAATTGCCGTGGAGAAACAGCCAGTGAAAAAGGAGGAGGCACCAAACCGAATATGAAGAGAGGAAGGATATGTGAGTTACGACTTACCGGAGCAAATTGGAGGTAGATACAAAAGGTTATTATGTACCAAGGGACAAGAAATATTTACATGCACACATGACGCCGGTAAAAGACCGATCACCGATCGTATCAAAAGAGAATTAGAGTATGGCAAAGGTCGCCTTATGAGAGAAAGTGAAGAATTTAGTGAGAGGAGAAGAAAAAGTTGTGAAAATTTGATGTTGATTAGGATTCTTCGTATTGGAAGTCTATATAAGTCATCATCTCTTATGGAACAAAACACAAATTTGAAATTTTGAAACAAAGAGCTTTATTTATAATTATAGGAATAAAATATATTTAAGTTGGATTAAATTTTGAGGATTTTGTGAGTTTTAGTATTGTGTATTTTGAGAAAACATATGTTTTATGGTATTTTTGAGATAAATTTTTATATGTAATTTTAAAACAAAAACATAAAAATGATATTTTGCGACTTTTGAATTTCTCATCCGACTCGGAGTTAGGCTTTTAGCCGGCGTTGAGCCCTTCTCTTTTCTGTCTTTGGCATATTTTCTCACATTTTTCTCAATCTGCTTCTTTTGGCTTTGTGAATCTTGGTTCTTTCCTTCCTTGTCGTCTTTTTGTTATCTCTCGCTGTTTTTCTGGTTTGCATGTCAGCTTGGTGTGCAGATCGAACCCATCTTCTCCTTCGGTGACAAAGTCAAGTATCTACATGTGGCTCCTTTGGTGCGGATTGTCTATGGGTTGTTGGTCGATCATCTTCTAGGCTTTCATGCTTCAAGCTGTGTGTTTCAATGGTGGCGTCGGTTCACAAGGAACGATGGTGTTGATTATCCATCTGGTATGTGGGTGGTACTTCTTGGTTTCTGTCGAAGGTTGGGGGCTTGGGATTTATCACTTTGGTGCTCCGGTGAAGTCTAGAATTTTGCTGATTTCCCAAGCAGATCTTCGGCTGGTGTGGTTTTTTTTTATTAGGCTTGGAATGATGATTAGTGGCCATCTTTAACTGCGACACATTCATGGCGTGACTTGGCGGCGTTGGTATGTCTTCTCACATTGTTCCTGGGTTGGCTTCGTTTGGGTTTGACTAGGCTCTTTGGCTTCGGTTTAACCCAATGGGCCTCCCTCTTTTAATCCAGCCCATTAAATCAATAAAATTCCTACCTTTTGCTAGTTTTTCAGCTTTGTTAATAAGATGATCTCTTATATTGGTAGAAGATGATTCTTCTACATTGGTAGGAGATATTTAAGCTTTATTAATGAGATATTTTCTAACTTTTTCTTAAACTTTATCTTCTATTTTGTGTCTAGCATGTATTACCCTTTTAAAGATCATGTTGTATCCCTTAGTTGATTTGTATCTGTCCAATTTTAGGTTCTTTTTCTTAATTTTTATGAAATTCTGTTGATAAAAAAATTTACGTTATATA